>VBVR01000731.1:0-42152 GCA_011638315.1 Tetramorium parvispinum | reverse complement strand
CGTAAAAACAATGCATGTTCAAGAGTGTTAAAATAAATATCTTTCTTAAAGAATATAAATTTTAGAATAAATTTAAAATAAATGTAACTTGTGTATTCGGTTGATGTAACACAAGAATGAATGCTAAACGTTCAAATGTTGTAAGCAAACATCATAAAAGATTTACCGGTAACTGACGGATTTCTAATCCACATAATCGTCAGTTGATTCTGATGTTCCATTTTTCTTACGTGAAAGAATTGATTAATCTCTCATCAAAATAAAAAATACATTTCGTAATAAGAGTTATAATATAGCATATTATTTCTTTTTTTAATTATCAAACTTTAATTAATAATAATCCTGTTCTAAATAGAAAATATATTCAAATCGAAAGCATTTAACACATAATCACATTCTCAAAGTTCTCTTTTCCAAAAAGTGCTGATAAACTCATGCGGTTTAAATCGCAAATAAATCGATTTCTTAAAATTAAATTTCTCTAATTGCATTAATATATATGTTTGCAAAGACACTCGTTTTCAATTCGATTTTCATAAAAGAGAGTATACAGAACATCGAAAAGTTGTTCTATAAACTATGCACCTGAGGGCTAAATGTTGCGATGAGACGATAATGCGCGATTCACTATTTATCCAAATGTCTCTCGTTCCCTTGTCCTTTCAATTCCCAAACACCTAAATTGTACGTAACCGCAATAATAATTTTTCCATTATTTGCTTTTTATCCACAAAACAAGAAATAAATATGTTAATTATAAATATATTAAATTACAAGTATTACATTATTGTAATATAAATAATGAAAACAGTAAATGTTTTCAGGAATACCGTGTAATTGTCGGCAGATTTCTAATCTGCATAATTGCGAATTAATTCAATATATTCTTTTTTAAAAAGGATCAGCGTCAATTCTTCTATTGAAATAAAAACAGAGATTCAAAATAAGAATTACGCGTACGTTCAAATCTATCCTATGAAAGAAATCTAAAAAAAGAAAATGAAGCATTACTAAAATATCACGAATAGAAGAAGGTACGGAGGAATCTAAGAGATCGCCGCAGAGGCAATTCCGTCGATTCCGCGCGTTAAAAATTCAATTTCATGGAATGGATACGTGTCAATGTATCTTGCGTCATTTATTCTTTGCGGAAAATTCATGGCGTTATCTCATGATCGAAAATTACGCTGCTGGGGAAACGCTAGTCGGTGCCATTGATGTCTTAATGCGGAACTCACCGTTAAGAAATGTATATCGATTACAATCGCGTTTATCGTGAGCGCGGACCTCAGATTCGGTCGCGATAGCAAGGGAAATTGTGTAGTACGGGCAGGTAATAATCTCGTAATCGGCGCTGCTTGCGGTGTAATTATAACGCCGCCACGATGCGGTATCATTTTTTGCGCGATACATTTTCATGAAACGGGTGTTACCCTACATCGCGCTGTTATTAACCGCTGTGGAAGCCGCCGTAGAACCTTTCGCCGTGCACAACTTGCGAAACCATTCCTACTTCGCGGCATTGTCTAAATTCCTCCAACATCGCGATGATAAATTTCTTTTAACGAAATATCATTTCTTTCGTGAATTTATTTCGAGTGAGAAATGCGCGAAGGTGGATTATCACATCCTATTTAATATAATAATGAAATATAATTAATACGTTAGTAGAAAGTATTAAAACAAGAACATAACGATGCGTTTAAAGCGAGGATGATTGCGATTTAACGATGATTACAAGATAATAGAGAATGGGGAGTTAAATCCATTCTTAATTCAACTTTATTCAACAGCTTAACAATCGTGGCATGAAGCCAGCTAAAAATCTTAATGCACATACAGTGTAATATGTACATTATAACAAAAATATTGTACATTTTTGCAATTAACAATAAAATATTCTAAGTGCATTCTGTTGTACTATCTTATATCTGGCAGTAATACTGTATCGTTTCTAAACCAGGAGAGATCGTGTAATATATTTCTCTAAAACGATTTGTTGCAGATACACGAGTTTAGCTTAACTTGTTTTAAATTTAAATTTATCTTAAATTATTCTTTCATAGAGTTCATTTCATATTTTACGACCTTTACTTGTATATCGTATATCATATATAAAGAATTTTAATTTACATTTTGATGATTTTGAGTGAACTTTCAGGCGTCAATTTGATCATTAAATCTTCCTTAGGAAATAGGGATAAAAAAATATGATTATTCTCTTCAGTCAGTATTAATATAAGATCTTTTAATTATTTCGTGTATAAAATTGAATAAATTCTTCAATATATCAATATAGCTCGCTTTAAGCACGATCTCTCTTAGGTTACTATAATCAATTCAACTACCTGTATGAATAACCGTCGTTATTCGTGCTTTACACCACATAGAGGCTCCTTTGGATGGTATCCCGTCCATTTCCTATAACTGACATCCATCGCTCTCTCCACAGCGTGGTCTATAGGATGTATTATGAAAGGAATGGACACCAGACCAACAAGCGTAGAGATCCAAGGCTTCTTCCAAGCTGCTCTTGTACTTTTCCTCTGGGCAAACTGAACTGCCGCGCAAATTCTATTTATGGTGAAACCGGGAATGATCACCGACGCGAACGCCTGCCATATCAAAGTGTCTGACGTGGACAATAGAACGTTTTTGGTTTTCTGCGGCGTAGTGTCCGTCTGTAATGTTCGAAATTGTTAAATGTCCGACAATTATTTTTATTCAGTTAAATTTAACATTTCCGTACCTGATACACCTTCGAACCCTTGTGCCCCGTGTCCGCGAGAACATATCCACTCGACAATGCATAACTGAACCACACAATGGACTTTGGCACAAGACTCCTAAACGCTTCTCCGACTTCGTTCGCATAACCTAAAAACAGAGAATTACACGTTAGTCTACAAAAAATCCTCTCGCAACGCCGATGCTTCACTATTATTATATTAATTACTTTAAATAATCAAGTATAATTAATGATGACTCGGTAAAAGTGCCGAAACACAAAACGGGAAAAAGATGACAGAAAATTTCGATAACAGCGCTCAACGATCGCCTCGCCATTACCTAAGTATCTCACGTACGTGTCCCGGAATAGATCCACCTCTTCCTGACCGCTCATCATCCCGAAATTCTCGATTTTACTCTACCTCCGGCGCTTTTGACATAACCTGCCCTTTACATAACCTACGGCGAAACGCCACTTCGCCACTTCGACGCCCGACAATTTTCGGCACGTTATTTCACGGTATAGGTATCGATAAAACGTCTATAAAATCTCTTTTCTTATTGTTGCTTAAGCAATAGCGTTAACGTAATTTATTTGGGGAAAAGCTGGGAGTAGAAACACGGTTACAAAACTCTACAACGTATGTATATAATTATATATCTCTCAACCTGCGAGATCTCGAGAGGTCGAGAGTGGTCGAGAGATCGATACCGTCGCGCGCTCGCGAGTTCGATATACCTGCCGCCCAGGCGGCGCGACTTAACCTCAAAAACGGCCGTTCCGCCGCGCGGGGACGTTGTGTTCTCGCTCTCGCGGTGCGCTAACTCGCAGGCGACATGGCGTGGCCGCGATAGCTCCTCGTGCGCCGCGGAAAGATCCTCCGGCCGACGATGGCCGACCTGGAGTACGCGCGGCTGTACCTCAGCCTGCAGCTGAACGAGGCGATCTCCTGGTGGTGCTACTACCTCCGCGAGATCTCATGGCAGCTGTTGATCGCCCTGCTGGCGTATCTCTGCGTGTGCGTCTTCCTCTACGCGGTCCTCAAGCGGGTGGGCCACGCCGCCTGGCAGCTGCCGGGCCCGCCCGACCGACTTCTCCTGGTCACCGCGCATCCGGACGACGAGGTGATGTTCTTCGGGCCGCTGGTCTACTGGCTAGCCCGCTCCAAGGCCAGCGAGATCTACCTCCTTTGCTTATCCATGGGTACATGTCACTGGCGGGGTACACGCCTCTGTCGTCCGGGATCGCGCGCGACGATCCGGAGTATAGCGACAGGAATAAACTGGCAGGCTAGACGTCACGCAAACCGCTATGTTTATTGATGTTCACCAGTGTGCTTGCAGGTGGGGACAGAAGGAGGATAGACGAGCTGTGGGCGTGTACGAAGGTGCTGGGAATCCCGGAGGCTAACGTGACGATCGTTATGTGAGTGCGTTGGAAGACTCGCATGTGCTCCAGTCCAGTCGACGCAGAGCATCGTGACATTACATGACATTACATCTATGTTGTGATTTCACGCTCGATACAATGTAAATGTAATATAACACATGCTATATTACATTTGTATTACGTTGATTATATTATGTTTATAATATATTACATTGATTATAATGATTATATTGAGAATGAAATTATAACACAAGGTGCGTTCCGTTTCATGCGTGATGCACATAATGCATCATTTAAGCTTGTTCATCTTTTGGTGAACAAGAAGGATAAATGCTGCATCATGCATGAAACGGAACGCACCTATAGATGTAATATAACTGATGCTCTGTGTCGATTGAGAATCATTTTCATATTTTTCCTCTCAAGGAGTATCGAGGATGATCGCTTTATTCGAACAGCATATTTAACGCCAGGTGTACGCGTTTGATTTTTGTAAGACGGAAATTGGACGATTTCATTCGGGTGTTAAATATGCAATGAAATGTTGAACGTAGAGTACGTTGAAACAGAGATAATTATCTTCTCTAATAGTCGAACGAACAAATGTGCAGGAGCAGCGAGCTGCCGGACGATCAGGGAGTACAGTGGCCAACGGACACGGTTGCCGAGAGCATCTTGCAATACGTCGAAATGTATAGGATCAATGCCGTCGTGACATTCGACAAATACGGAGTGAGCCGGCACAAGAATCATATCTCCTTGTATTTTGCGATCGCCGCGTTGTGCATAGAGAAAAAAGTACCTCCTTGTCAGTATCGCTCGCTCGATTCGCATACAAAATACAGCTGGCTTGTGTAATACGAGCTCATCGTGTTCCAGATTGCAAGCTATATGTGTTAGAGTCCGTTAATATATTCAGGAAGTACATTCAACTCTTAGACTTGCCCGTCAGCCTACTCTCAGCCTCGTACTGGTATCTGGTGACCTACGAGCAGAAGCGAACGATCAAAGTAAATCGGAACGATTTTTCTGCCTCGTTATGGCGAGATAATTAATCATCCTTTTAGCGCGAGCCTATTTTTCCTAACGTTATCTTTCTCTTGCAGAGTGCCATGGCAGCACATAAGTCTCAGTACGTCTGGTTTCGAAAGTTGTACATGATCTTTTCGCGATATACGTTCATCAACACCCTCCAAGAAGTCAGTGCCCTCGACCTGGAGCTGGACCTCCAGTTCGACGAGGACTGAACGTTACGCAACGAATGAAGAGCTGTACAAATATGTAATTAACGATCATTGTACATACTTTGTCTACCATGCTAATGTATAAATCAACGTGAAACAAAATACGTACCAAAGCTACGAAACTTACCTAATTAATACGAAAACTTTGAAATATATGCAGAGACATACTTTATAAGAGGGAGATATTTTTTTATTCATTAATGTAATAGAATATACATCGTACTTACTTTCGACCGAGAACGCGGCACGTAGTAGCTTTTTTACAGCGTAATATAAATCAAATTTCTTTCCTTAAAAAGCAGAAAATACACTGCGTGCCGTTTCATCCTTCTCTATTGTATACAACCTTTTGCAGCTGCATATAAATTCAAATTATCATTTGATATGTGTAAAATTTTACTCATCAGGTGTGTATAATAAAGAAATCTAGAATTATAGATAAAATCATATTTCTAATTTAAATTGCGGGACGCGCAAAGTCATCTAGTAATCGCACACATTACGAAAATCAATGGTCATCATCAAATCATCAAATCATTTGAGCAAGTGATAATATGTGGCGAGTCGAGCTCGCGATTGTACGTATATCTTTTTTTATTTATGCCTCAACATTAACGTGTTATATAAGTCCATAGAGTTTCGCTTAGAGCAAATGTTCTTTCTACTTTGGCACAAGTAACGTGCATAGAAGAATTTATAACTTTCGTTTCTCTTTCTAATTTGATAACGGAATTCTTTTGCTATTCGGAAAAATATATTGTTCTTTTCACAACAAGTCGATATATACGCAGAATCTACGAATATCTATATATATGGATATATTCTTCCATATGCACGATGTTACATATTCTGTAACATTTAATTTCCGTAGAAAGCTGCTTAATATGAAAAGGATGAGCTTTTCCTTTATAATTGCACAAACGATATGAATATTTCTTAGCAAGCATGCTGGGAAAATATTCAACGAAAATTTGATTAATAACTGTATTTTAACAATTGCGATTTACGCGGTCGTTGTTTGATTTTTTTATATCTTACAATTAGTTACAATAGTTCTCTTTTTATTATTTTATTCTAATTTTCCCAACATGCTTTAAATGTTCGTAATGTAACGAAAATATATGCCTAGTAGCCTAGTATGTAAACATGTATATATAAAAAAAGAAATCTCTTTCGTAAAAAATCTTAGTACCAAAGACATAGTACGTAATACATATAGTCTGAGAATTAGCCCTAATAGCCCGAAAGATTAGACCGGCAAATGATCTAAAGTTGTGAACACTCGAGTAATACTATTACGCGCAATACAGTATGCGTGCGCGTATATCGAAATGAAATAAATCGATATTTTTGAGTAAAATAAAAATCTCTGTGCGCTGGAATGTGCGCGTAATTCGAATATGCACAAATGCTTCAAATACTCTTCCTATGAATACGAAGTTTACGGAATGATACGATGAGCGTATAATTTACGCTCTAGACCGAAACTCCGCGAATTGAAATAATCCCGATTTAGATCGAGCAATTCGCGCTAAAGATGAAAAATCTGACGACAAACCGATACGTGCTTTGATAAACATCTTTTTTACATAAAAAGAAGTAGATGCTTACATACGATTACGGTCGCAGATAAAATGGACGGCATAGAGTTGGTTCCCGCAAGATCCTCGAATCAGTAGACTACCGTGACGGCGATAGACACACCGCGATGAGCAGAATACCGAATTTAGGTACATAGAGAAGAGGAAGAATACCCGGAAGAGATTTCCAATTGGGCATAAGGATGACCTACGTGGACAGTCGGATGGACGATAGGCTCCTTATAAGGGGTTCATAGTGAAGATCTCGCGGGCCGTATCCTAAAACCTGTCTTTACCGCGATGAGAACCGAGCGTACCCATTCCCGGCTGAGGAGAATCTGGATCGGTCGCGTCCTGTAGGTACTGCAGCTCCTGCAGTTCCTGGAACTTTTCGTGATCTCGTATGTGCGCGTAATTAGCGGATAAGCACATCAGGTAGTGTATCAAACTTAGAATCACGAGTACGCTCGCCACGGTCGCCAAGATAAACATCACCTCGGCCTTCTCCACAAAATCCTTGCAGAAGAGCTTGACTTCCTGGGATCCGCACACTTTCATGTCCTGCGGCCTTGTGGTATTTGGAAACATAAAACCTGAAACCACGAATTTGCTTGCTTTTTATCAATTCTTAGCTTTATACGCTAACGAACATTTAATATAAATACTATATAACAAAAAGTAGAGTAAGCATTTCATTACTTTTAAACAGAAGAAGGAAATATACGTATATAACTTAAATACAAACGTCCTAATTTCAATTCGTTTATATATTGACGTGTGAAAACTTACCGAATTGAGTAAAGTCAATGCAGTCGTCAAGAGACTGGACACGTGGATTGCTGCACAAGCCCCAGAATATAGTAAATATCAGTGTGGTAATAACCAAGAACGCGAATATCAGAAGCCAAGCTATTTGCAGGATGTAGATAATGGTCATGAACTGAAAAAAAAATTAAGATGTATATATTAATATAATTAGAATAGTTTATAGTTACGATGATTCTTCCACCAATGAGAAATAATGAGAAAAATGAGGATTTTACACTTTAAACACTTACAACAGCACAAGAGATACGTCCACCCACTCGAGATCTCCACGCACGATAGACTTTGTGCCTCGTAGCACCAGTCGCGAGACAACCGACACAGAGAATCATGAATCCTAAAGCTGCCATGCAAGCTCCAATCGACGCAAAGACTAGCTGCACCGCTTCCAGCCATCCAAGATGCAGATGAAACACCTAGATTGATTTTATAATCTGAGATTTACCGAATTTCTACTTTGAAAAAGAAAGTATCAAGCTCTCACGCGATTTACCTGGTCCATCATAAGAGCACACAATGTCGCACCTCGGTACATGGTTCCGCAGAAGATTCCGACTCCCAGACAACACATGATGGTCGCTATGAGAGTTGCATACGGCACTCTGGCCATGCAATCGTTGCACATGTTTCCTAAACAAGGAAATTTCTTTAAAGTTACCATTTTAGTGTATCAATCATTATAATTAAAATCTAGATACAACAGTGATATAACGTGGCATAAAATTAAATAAATTTTACATCAAGATATATAAACCGTTGAGATAAATTACAATAGAATCCAACGTAATGGGAAGTAGAATTAAATTTTCATTGCATCTACATTTGTCACAAAACTATTCGTACTATTTCCCATCATATCCTAATGGCATTCTTAGACACTCACTGCAGCTTCGTTCCCTCAAACTTAGTCCGTGTAGACTATGCTCAGAAAATCTGTCTAGACTAGCGTTACTCTCATAATTGCCGCGCAGTGGCAGGCTCTCTCTGGCCTTCCGCAGTTCGCGTAATCTCGCCATTACGATATAATTTACCGGAGTAACACTAAACGTAACGACCCGATAATAACAATAAATGAAGAACGCGTGGCGAAAGCTGGGCGTTCGGCCAATGACTAAACCATACCACCGATGATGACTAATCACTTATCTACAGCTCAGTCAGATAACGACATGTGTCCAAGTATACTCGCAAATTACGCGCTAGTTCATTCACGAACTCGGCAATGTAAACGTGCCGTTAAACATGCCGGAGTGTCTTCGGCGAAGATAATTAGCGCCTGGCTCATTGTCGTCGACATCCGTGACTCCTTCGCTCGCGTGCGAACGTCATCCGTCGCCTAATGATACTTAACGAGCTCCCTTCGGGCTTATTCCTGCTGGCTCAATTATAACTTACATTGTAACGAAATTAGCTCGGTGTCGAGCAATTAGTTTTATTGTCGAACGCGGCAGGCCTCAAATAGCCTCCAATGTTTACAGCCGTATGGACGCCGTTGTTATGACGCTCCCGCAACAATGGTCCCGAAATCGCGGCGTTAATTCACAACAGACGGACGAACAGGAGACTGAGGAGACTTACGTCGAGATCAGCGCGACGGACTTACCCATGTTTGCAGTTTGCGTCGCTCGCCCGAGGTTAGCACGGCCCGGAGAAGGCAGGAAGGATGGGCAGCGCCCGTACGCGTCGTGGAATCCGCGATTACAGCAGTCGTCGCTCGTTAATTACCGCGGCGATCGCACGTTCCACGGACGCTGCAGCGAAGGACATCCCACTCACGGTCGCAATCGCTGGACGCTGGGTGCAAAAGAGAGAGAGAGAGAGGCGGATGAAACTTGCGAACTCTCGATGAACTCTCAATTCCACTGGCTATCCGTCTATCCGTGAACGATTCGAGGGATCTTACGCTTATTTTCACAGGATATCACTGCGTTACTCGGTTGTTTACCATCTGTCAGAGTCACTCCGGGAGACGGATTGCGCGATCGAACCACCTGCGGACGGTCCACGACGCCAGGAACGGATCTCCCGTGCGCCGACGATCTTATCGATCTTATCAATTACACGCGCATAGACACGTCGGGTTTCGAAGCTCGAGGGGAACGACTTCTATGGGATATCTCCGGCCACGGGCGGCTCAACATGGCGTCACGAAACGCGTCCGTTACTTTCCGTGTGGTGAATGGGATCGTTGCTCCGGCGACGAATCGTAGGGCGTGCTTGTAGTAAGCGCTCGTCAAAACTGTCGTTCCCTTCAATGGAGCGGGGCTTGGCGGGGGGCGGCGATGCTGACCTGCTGTGACCCCGATTCGATCGAGGAGTCGTAATAAACGCGAGGCGACCGGGACGGCTTGTATTTCTGTAGCACGTCGATCCGGTGGATAAATCTCGAGACGAAAGGATTGCAGGAAGATGCGGGAGGAGGGATTTGCTGTAACAGTTTTATGAGAATTGGAACTCTATTTTTTTTCGTGGTTACTTAGTTTATTACAAATGCTTTTCTCGTTGCTCTTCGACGGGACGAAACAGCGATTGTGTAGTTGTGATTAAAAAAATATATATATATCTTTCTATAAAGTTTAAATTCAATAAAAGTAACAATAAATATACCTGCACAGTTCATCATTTTGAGAAGCAGGAGAGATACCGGATTTGGTAAAATGTTCCTTTACGTATTGCAAACAATGGGAAAATTCTTAATTTTATGCCACTCTTTATAAGAATTATTCTCAAATTTTCCTTATATATATATATATATATATAATAGTACCAACAATCGCCTCTTGTCTTCTGTCTATAAAAATAAATATCGATATTTCAAAACCACTGCTCCCCTTTATTATTTAACGAGCTTTTTCTTTTTTTATAATTGAATATTAAAACAGCAATAGCAACTCGAACTGTGCGTACTAAAGATAAGAATATTTTTACTTTATTTCGTTATTATATACTTTGAAAATATTCATGAAGCTATATTTAAATATATTAGTATAAGCTATTTATAAATCTATAGTAAGCTTACAGTCCATGGACGAGGGGATTTCTTGTACTATACAAAATATTTTATATTTTCAAACGGAGCTACCGAATGCCTTTGTGCATCGGTTCTATGAGATATTCAATAACTGTCGGCAATTGTCGAAGCTTCTCTCGGACCTGTACATCCAAGTTTTGCTGATGATACTTATTACATCGTATAACGATGCCGTCGTTACTCTTGTATGTGATGTCGCCATGGAGATTTTGTGGATTTACCTGTAACAAACCACAATTGTCAATCAAATACGAGTGACACGACTAACAAATTCATTAATAATATATCATTAAATCGATAACTAAATTAAATTAATAAATTATATTTAAGTAGAAATTTACAGTTAGGGCGGATCCGTCTTTGTAATTAACCCTAATATAACCAGATGACAATTTTGTAGCAAAACCAACTCCCGGCACGGCTATCTTGGTCATATTATGATTAGAATTATGCGTGGAATTCATCTTGCGCGACCTGGAAGTCGCCGTCGAGATGACTGAGCAGGTAGCGTCGAACGACGGTAACTGAAAGAGATTTAATGTTGATTTTGTACAAAGTGGAATAATCCGCCCATTCTTTCCGCTACTTACGATAGGGGAACCATTTGTGGTGTGCGAGACATTTTCTTTCCCCTGAAAATAGGGAGCATCATTCAAGGCCGTGCTGGGCCGTCGTCCGACTATTACGGGGAAGCAGGAATGCCCAGTGGCTGCTTCCAAAGATGCTAGAGTGGATTCCAATAGCAAGCAACGCTGATAACATTCCGAGTAATGCTCGTAATAGGTCTCGAGGTGCGATGGGAACGCACCCTCGACGGACGTGGCATCGCTATTGTCAGTGATCTTCACAACACCATCCACCCGAACCACCTAATGAACACGAAAACATAAAAGCTACGTAAAATATAAATTTTAAACAGAAAATTTAAATGAGATGTAATATATTGAATTATAACGACGTATTAGAATCATATAATTGATTTTTATAGCTTGACATTATTTTATATCACACAGTTATATTTAACTTTATCATACATATAATACGTAAGAGTCAACGATTGAATTAATAGCAATATACCTTTATTCCGTTGTAAAAGTGCACTTCACAATCAGGCTGCGGACCATTTTCCATAAATAGGCACTTCGCGCGTTGAGTGTACAGTGTTAACTTCGGAGTTTTTGCCTGAACCAGTTTCACGAAACGAAAGGCATACACGTATTTCCGATGATGGCACGCTGGCAAACTTTCGTACGAATAAATACTATCGGCGCCTCGACTAGGCAACGGTAGCGGTTGTGAGCCAATCTCTGCTGTTGTGTTCGCTTTGTAGAGAACGATTCGCAATCCATCACCTGATATTCTGCATACTTCGCTTATCTTTTCCTACAATACAGAAAAATGCTGGATATTTTTACGTTTCTGCTGTTTTTATTATATTTATTATATGTATGCAGATCTGCACTGTTTTTTTTTTCATAGAATAAGACAATATTTTTAATTATCATGATTTTTGCACATACCATGCCATTTCTTCGCTTGATAAACTCGATGCACACTTCCCCGTTATCCAAAATGGTAAGAATTGCACCCTTTGTTCTGTGCCTGGTAGGTTGTAGTCTATTGGAATTTAAGGGCGACACTTGTAACTTCGTGCTCTTGTCAGTTCCTTCCGCGCTACGGTTTTCCGCGACGTTTTCCTTTCTTAGCTTGTGCCTTTCCACTATCCTCGGTCTTTCGAAATCGCCGTTGTAGGCGCCGTATTGCTCGTTTTGCGAGGATGCTCTACCGCGTGGTACCGAAATCGGACTCATCAACGAATCCTCTTTTATGCGATAATGAGCGTATCTCGCTCTCTGGTTCGAATGTACTTTCGCAATAGGTTCGGATAATGGTTCACTTCTCACACTGACCATAGGCATCATCGGTATCGTGGACATTCTTTCTTCCGATCGGGATCGTATTTTCGGTCGACCGTACGACGAAAGTGTCCTACCAAGCCCGGAATCCATCATGCCATCGATAAATGGATTACCATTTTTTTCCTGGACAAACAAAATAATGAAACAAATGCTGTATCGCAATTATTCGTCAATTCAATAGCATTTTTTTCCTTGTTTTAATAATTATATATTTAAATTGCATCTAATGTCAGTTATTACATCTTAATGCATATGTCGTTACTTACGTTACGTAGTTTACTACTGTTTTCTATGCTCGTTATAAATGGATGTTTATGAATGTCCAGCAGACGTATCCTGTCTTTCGGATTCTTCTTCAGTAATTTATCTATCAGATCCCTCGCATTCTCCGACAGATGAAGCGGCATTTCGTAGTCAGCCATGACTACTCGAGTTAAGGTACTCTTAATCGCATCGGTCTCGAACGGTGGCTTGCCCACCAACAGGATATACAACATACATCCCAGGCTCCATACATCTGCTTCTGGGCCGTGCGAAGATCTCGTAGCAACCTGAAGATTTTTAAAAGTATCACGATCCTGCGTGATATCACGATCTGTGCGATAATTTTCCAAAAGTACTCACCTCGGGCGAGATATAGTTTGGCGTACCGCACATAGTCAAATGCTTTTCGTCTGGCTTATTCAACCGCGTGGCCAATCCAAAATCCGCTATTTTCTGCGAGCACAGAAATGAAATTTGAAAAAAAAAACCGAATTTTTTTGCTTTATAATAAACGCTGTACATTTTTTCTACATACCACTTGCATATCCTTAGTTAAGAGTAAATTGGACAGTGACAAATCTCTGTGAAGTATTTGGTAGGAATGAAGATAAAGCAAACCCTGCACTACTTGTTTGATTAAGTAAGCGGCTAAAACAGAAAAATTTTGTTACAATTGTAATTAGTAATTTATAACATATCTTGTGTATTGAGCCATTCCATAACACGGTTTTTAAGATTTTTTTAAACAAAACAAAAAATTTGACATTTTAATTTTAATTCAAAATATTTCCATTATCTAAAACTTCTTCTCATTCTAGTCTTACATTTCCATTTTTCTGGCTTTCAGTTTTGAATAAAAAAATAATTCTAGATTTCTTTTATACCACATTATTTGTAAGATAATATATAACATAAGATATGAATTATATACCATGTTCTTCGGATAGAGATTTGGTGCCTTGTGCTTTGAGGTAACGTTGAAGTTCTCCGTTGTGACATAATTCTAAAACCAGATACACGTAACTTGTATTCTCGAAGCAAGTGTACACCTTCAAGATAGACGGATGGTTCAACTGTATATGAATCTCCACTTCTTGCCTTACTCTATCCGTCATCCCAGCAGCTTGCATCATTTTTTTGTCGATCTACAGAAACAAGCAGACATAAAGAGACTACGCAGATATGGATTGCTTTTTAAAGCAATGACACAAGAAGATTCATAATAAATTTCTTTTATTTATGTAGATTTACTATTTCTAATTAAGAGTTTTAAGACCGATGAATAATTGGTATGCAGTTTATCAAGTTGAAAATAAATATATAAATTCACATAGAAATATTATTAATATATTAGGTTATCAAGTTTTATAGTTTTGTCTCCATTTAATGATAAATTTTGTATTTGCATAATTCGCCGAGTATGGAGCAAATCACTAGAGTGTTGCGACCTCAAGAATTGATATTGGCCCAATTTCTTTTACCCAATACTTCAAATCTTGCCGAGATCGACTTCGTGTACGCATTTTGGAGCTCACAATTCAAAAGTAAAAGTCTCAGAGCTCAGCAATGCAATTGGAGTGACAGTCTTTAGACTCGCGGAGAAAGTCTCTCGACTTCCAGGGAGAGGCTAAACAAGGAAATCACCATTTTGATCGCGACTTCGACGCCGCTGCGGAGACATCTTGCCCGGTAGACGCTCCCGTAGCCGCCCTTGCCCAGTAAATTCAGCACTTCGTATTCCTAGAAGCAGAAAAGCGCGTCAGCGTCTGAGCGGCGTGTCGGCGCGTTGCCATGGGGCGGCGGCGGCGGCGGCGCAAACGGGCGCAGGTTCAAAAAACTAACCTCAATCTGCTCGCCGAAGCCGTCCGAGATCGCCGGCGTGAAGCAGCGCGTCGCGCCGCGCTCGGCCGGGCGCCGCCGATCGTCGACGACCATCGGCACCGCGACAACGTCCCTGCCTTACGCGAAATTCGCCGGCGACGGCATTCACGGACGGGATTTCGCTCGGGAAATCGTAAACACCGATAGCATGACGCCGCCCGCCATATGCAAACTGTCGCGTCTCGCGCATGCGCGAGAGAAATGGTGGCCGGGCACAGCGGACTTTCGCGCCACGAAGCGAACGCGAGGAATTAAGGCGATTTCGATTAGCTTCGATTAGCGGCAATTAATTCGGAAATGCTAAAAGGTTTCCAATTACACGAGTCGTTGAATTTAATCTTCTTTCTATCTATATTTAATGAGAAGAAATTAATTATTCCATCCATTAATTGTAATTAGCAAAATAGCATAAATATTATTTGGCAAGTTAATCGTATATTAGGTTAATTGAAATTTAGCCGAAATTATCTTTGAACGTAAGAAATCATGTTAGAAATCACGAGGCCGGTTTTAGAGCGACTTTGATTAAACTTCGATTAACTTAATCAGTAAATTAATTCAATGTCTAATTACGTAAAGCAATAAATGTCTAATTTATTGTATAGAATCTACTCGGGTAGAACAGAAATTATGATGACATGAAAATAGCTAAGACAATGATAAAATGATATAATAATAACATTTTAGAGTCATTTCGACATCTTTGTGACTTCTTAATTGTTTTACTTGGGTAATCTTCTTTTTCCACATTTTTTTGAGTAACAAAAAATTAATAATTCTGTTCACTACAATTGATAAAATAATATCAAGAGACATCTTGAACGAGTCGGTTCATCCCGAGACTCAAGTAGCAAACACACGTTATTTTACGTCAAAAACTGGTCATTATTGGTCAAATGACGTCTCATGACCAAATAATGTCCAATTTATAACGTCTTTTTTGTGACGTTTTAATGACGTTCTATAAAAGCGTCATAATATCGTGATTTTTAAGTCATTATTATGCTGGCAAACTCACGTAAGCTCCGTTTATGCCGCTAGGAGTCGCAAAAACTATACACTTTCTCGTAAGTAAAATCTGTTTGGTTGATTATATAAGTAANNNTACAATAATGAAAGACGTTGAATCGTTATATTAGTGTCGTCAAAGACGTCACTAATACGTTATTAATACGCCACAAAGAGGCAAAAAATGGTCATAAAGTCACATCTTTTTAATGTCTTGAGATGACGTCATCGGTCTGTGTCTTAGGGCTGTCATATTAACGTCATATTTACGTCATTTTAAAAGTGATTTTGACGTAACCAGTAACTAAAATGTGACGTTATTATTATGACGACACATTGCTATCTGGGGATCCGTCTCGTCCGGCCGCGCTTGAAACAAACTCGGCACGCTCGCAAGGTAATTCAAAACTGGCTCGAATAAAGGTATTTCCTTCCCTTTTAGCGCCGAGTCAGCGAGCGCGGCCTCGACTCGACTCGTGGCCGACGAAACCCAGTCGTGCGACGTATCTGGGCGCCAAGGCGAAGCCTTCCTAGGATCTCTCGCCGGCAGCTATCTTATCAAGCGGGGCGGACCTCCGACCCCTGCGCAAACACAGAGAAAGCATCGGGAGACCTTTAACATCCGATCCTCTCCCTCGGTCGTTCGGACCATTCGTCGCTCGGCCAGCAACGGAAATACTTATTTAGTCGTACGCAGTGGACGCCGCACGCTCTCTCTTTCTCTCCACCTCCATCTTCGTCTCCAATCAAGCCGCACCGATCGGCACCCCGGTTTATCGCCCCGGGTGGTTATCGCCGGGTATTTTCGCCGCGGGAGAAAGAGCCCAGTCGCCGCGCCAACGCCAGATCTCCGCGGATACGTCCCCGGGTGATTTTAAGAATCTGTGTCTTTCTTTCTCTCTCTCTCTCTGCAAAATTTTGGACGATCGGAAGTGGGGAACCTTGGGAAGGGAGAGAGAAATTGAGAGGTATACGGTGACCGTTTCGCGGGAAAGTTCCTCTTTCCGGTGGTGACCCTTCTTCGATATCGTGGATTCCACCTCGACGAGATAACGCGTTTCGACCGAGCTGCGTCGAGGGATGAAGACCACGCGGTAGGAGCTATCTCGCCAGGGTTCCGCAAATTCAGGATAAGGGTTGACCCCCCCGGAAACCATGACCGCCAAGGCGATACTGCTTCTTGCGCTTGCGTGCGCGGTAACTGTTGTGCTAGGAGGTAATTATCGTCAATTTCCGGCGCGCATTTATTGCGGTGTGTATATATTTATTACAGCGTCCGGTGTCTCATTAATTTGCTCGTAATTGTTACCGAACGATGGTGTGCTTTGTGATAACAGGACGCAACATCAGGGTTTTGTCAGGCTCGCTTTGTAGGAAAATTAGATGCTGAAGTAACCGGTCCAATCATATTGCATTCGGAAAATTTGAGTGATACGTTAAAACTAACGAAAAATGAAAAACGCGATATTAATTTATGTTGTGGCTCAATAGTCCGGAAAAATATAGCGCTTAAAAAAATTAAAAAATTATAGCGCTTAAAATATTAATAGTTAAATCTATAATATCATTCTCAACGGTCAAATTTTTAAAGATATATTATTGAATTTATTTATATGGAAGAAAATTTAAAATTTAATATAATATAATATTAAATTTTTTAATATAATATATATTTCATTCCTTGGTGTAACATGCTATTTTTTAAATAAAATTTAGTATAGAAGATAATTAATATGCAATAATATGTAATACACTAAATAAATGCGCCAGATGTTTCACATATGATATTTTTTTTGGAATTTTTTGTCCTCACAGAGAACATTAAGGACCACCCAACGCTATGCAGCCGGACGAAATGCAAGGGTAGGTAATATTTTCATACAGACAAGTATTCCAGACTAACATTCAACGGTCAGCTATCGTATTTCAACAAGGCTTAAGTTACAAGTTGATCCCATGGCGTTGAAAAAGGAAACGAAGATTCGTTTTCTAATGACTCACGCATTTTTTTAAACCCGCATTTTTTAATATAAAATTTCTCACAGTTGTATCTTTAGATTCTTTCTTTATAAATATCATTAATTTAAAAAAAATATATATATTTTGCAATTTAATCCATGCAATTGGTTAGTTTACGCAATTAAACATGTAGATAGTATCTCGCTCATTACGTTGTTGCACACATAAGCAAATTTTGTAACATAAATAATTGATCTCTATGTAATAATTTATTTATTAATATATATCAAATAATTATAATTAATTAATAAAATTTATCTAAAATATATTTAGCTATTTTTTCTTTTATTAGAAATAACTACAGTTTTATTTCTTTTTTATTGCTTAATTGTGAATGAATTGCGATAAATATATCATAGTACATACGTCTATCGAGATGAAGGACTTTGACGTTTGTTTTCAACACAAACGCATAGATAACAGAATACGAAGAAATGATAATTATTGAGAAAACAGATTATTGCTAGATACGAGAAATAAAGATTTACTAACGTCAGTCAGTCAGTCAGTCAGTAGTAAACGATAAATGTTAGACATAACTAATTATCTTTTAGAAATTAACATTTATTTCTTTAGAATATTCTTTTCTATACATCTTTAATAATATTATATTCTATTAAAGAAATTAAATAGGATATGTTTTCTATGTATGTTGTGAAGAAAAAAGAATTACGGTGCGCTAAAGTTTGGAAAATAGCGAAATAAAACTTCTTTTTAATTTCTTTTCTTTAGTTTCTTTGTGGAAAAATTATTTCCAAATTATATAAGAAATCTTGTTACAAAATAATACGCTTGAAATGGAATACATTTTATATAATTATTGTAAACAATATTATAAATACAACATCAGTTATCCTGTCCCTTTCAGTTCCGTCGGAGAGGAAATTCAAATATCACGAAGACACCCATTACGTGTACACGTATTCCGTGGATGTGAGCACGAATCTGGGCTATCAGCTGTCGTCCCGTCATTCGAAAAACGATTCAGCTCTGCATATCGACGCTATCGTATCCGTACACTTCAACAGCCCCTGCGAGGGCACTCTACGAGTTCTGAACGCCAGCATCAGCCACGACCGTAGCGCGTACAATCCCGAGTTTCCGGATCGTGCCGGCTCCGAGTTCAAAGCCAGCCTTGAACGTCATCCGCTGAAGTTCACCTTCGACGATGGGCTGATCCACGACCTGTGCCCGGATCGGCGTGAGCCGGTCTGGGCGTTGAATATCAAGCGGGGCGTCCTGTCGATGCTGCAAAACAACATGCTGCGCTTCGACCTGGACTACCGCGGCGACGAGGTGGACGTTCACGGCGCCTGTGAGACCCACTATCGCCTGTACGAGGCCAAGAAGACCAGCCTGATCGTGAAGAAGAGTAAGTTCCTGGCCGGCTGTCAGAATGGCCCCAAGTACTTCTCCGTCGTGCAGTCGAATCCCTACAGAAGTCCGCGGAAGCAACACCGCCAGCACGGACTGTTCAAATCGCGCAGCGACTGCGAGATTACGATTGATCATAACGTCTATGAGAGAGTGGTCTGCGAAGAGATGCGAATGCTGCAGCCGCTCTCGAATGGCGACAAAGCCGGCGCCAGAACCGAGACTCTCGCGGTTCTTCAGCTGGTTCAGGAATCGACGAGTCCCGTCCACGGATTCGAAGAGGATGAGGACAATGACGACGAGGAAAGGGACGAGGATAATTTCGTGCGATCTGCACCTCGCGTCACAAGGACCACATTGCTGTACGACCACGCGAAGACTCTGAAGACTATGCACGGTGAGCTGCGGACCTCCAGAGAGTTGCTGAAGAACATGTGCAGGCTTGGAACCGCCGACGAGCTGCAGCAGAGATTCTCCGAAGTATTCACTAATTTCGTCCATTCGGCTCGCTTCCTGGATTATCCCTCGTTGTCGCAGCTATTTAGCAGAGCCAACAGCATTTGCAAAAACGGAAAGTACGTAACTGCCATACTTTTGGATGTAACATTTTTTTTCTCATTAAAAGAAATCGAAGGATCAATAATTAAAAAAGTAAAATAAAAATTTGTGCATTTATTTTATTCAATATAATTTAACAATATTTTTGCTTGAACTTTAATATTTTTTTCTTCTTTTCAACAGGAAACACATTATCGCGGCACTGCCATATTTAAATAGCAATGCCGCAGTGAATGTAATGAATGATCTGATAATCAAGAAATACGTTAATCAGATAATCATCAATGATTGGATCGTTACATTTGCTTTGTTTCCACGACCGGATCACGACACTATCAAAGCTCTTTCAAAGCTATTAGATTTTCAGAATGAGATTCCTCACGTTCAGTTTATTCTCAGTTACTCCACTATCATACATACATATTGCAAAAATAGCGATGCTGATTGCATTGATTTGGAAGAAGTGAATAAGCTTCTATTACATCTTCAACAGAAAATTTCGCAAGGTTGCGAACCTCGGTTTCATCCTCTTTCTACGACGAAGGAAGTAAGTAATATTTACGAGTTTCTTCTCTCTCTGTCCATAATAAAGTAGAAAATTAAACATATACATATATATGAATATTGAACTTGTGAGAAATAAAAACGATTTTTAATATAATTGTAATTTAATTGCAGACGCTGGAAGCTTTGAAGGCGATCGGTAACATGGGCCTCGAAACAAAGAATTTGCGAGAAGAACTGAAGAAATGCATAGACGACACTGGTGGATTCTTACCTATGGAAGTTCGTATTGCCGCCGTAGACGCTCACCGTAGGCTGCCGTCCTGCGAAGAGACTCGAGACGAATTCTTCCTCGATTATTATCGCAACACGACATTAGACACAGAGATCCGTATTGCTTCTTACTTACAAGTGATGCGTTGCCCCGATTACAACGTTGTCAAGACTATTAAGCACACTCTCAAAGTAGAAGAAGTCAACCAAGGTTCGTATTTTTCGCTCACTATTAAACATTTAAATTTTTATTACAATCTTTATATTCAGGAATTGAGAAATGATTGAGTCTCTTGCTTCTGGCTAACGAAAAGAAATGACTTTTTGTAATTTATAATTTTTTTCTCTTTTTATTTTTAGTCGGTTCTTTCGTTTGGAGTCATTTGACGAATTTGTACAATTCTGCCTCGCCTACCAGAGTCGAGATCCAAAGTCTGCTGACGGATCGAGACATCGGCAACAAGTTCAACAGCGATATCAGAAAGTTTTCGCGTAATTACGAGAACTCCTTCTTCTCCGAAGAATATAATGTTGGCGTGAATTATCAAACGAATCTGATCTTCTCACCGAAATCATATGTGCCACGATCGCTTACTTTCAACGTGACCACCGATCTTCTCGGGCATTCTGTAAATCTGTTCGAAATCACAGCGCGAATAGAAGGCCTCGAATATTACGCGGAGAATCTCTTCGGTCCGGATGGCATTTACAGCAACGAACAAATTTCGAATCATCTGCGGAATTTCCTCAGACGTTTCAGATCGGCGCCGGAGAATGACAATTATTGGGATGGTGTGAAACGGCTGCCTAATATTATCGATAATAATTTTGATCATCCAAAAATAAGTCTTGGTTACAAGGTAATAGAAAACTAAAAAAAATATATGTAAATAGAAGAAAAATTTTAATTATAATAATATTACGATTTTTATTGCGAAAGATATTCGGAAATGAGTTGATGTTCACGATGCTGGACGGCGACAAGCAAGTGAGGACTGCACTGGCGAATTTCAATCCCTGGCAGAGGATAAAGGAGTTTCTGGCTATGCAAGAGATCCTATACGAGAGAACCGGGATGTTTTTGGATTCTTCTTATGTAGTACCGATGGGGTCCGGTCTGCCAGTTCGTTTGGATCTCGCCGGTTCCGCGGGTTGTTATTTCAAGATCTCAAAAATGCTTAACGATGCTCGACTATCCGATAAGGAATTTCAACTCACTGCCAATATTGCCTCCAGGTTCGTATTCTTCATCAATATGTGTACGTCTTTAATATTTTCGAAAATTATTTTACAATAAATTCCAAGTTTATTTACAACTGTTTCTCTCTTTTACAAGTTTTTTCTATTTTATCCTTCTTGCAGTATAAGCGTCGATATGATGAGCACAATGACGGTGGACGCTTTTTACAAATCCGCCGGGCTCAAGCTGCGAACGAATCTTTACTCTTCCGGATCTATGCAGCTTCATTTGAATATAAACAACACCCGTCTAGTGCACGTGAGTCTGGGTTTACCGAACCGCAAGCTCGAGTTGTTTTCGTTAGTCTCGGATGTCGCCCTCATCAAAAGTAACGGTGGTGACATCCAGGAGAAACCGTTGGGTATCCTGGTAGCCGATCAGAAGAATTCACGACAGCTTGCAATTGTACCCAAGAATATCATTAGCAATACCACTTGCAGCTGGACTGCCTTGGATAGATTAATAGGCTTAAAAATGTGCACCGATTATCAATTTACGAACATGACTAAGGATCCCAATGCGCCCTATTTTATCTTGAATGGTCTCACTCTCTTCAAGGTCTCTTTGATCAAAGCTGATCCAACTGCCAAGAATTACGTGTTGGAGTATAGTTGGAATAAAACTCAGGTATATAACCAAAACTACGAATAATTTTTTATGTAATGCCTTTGTATAATTTGATTTCGATAATAATTGTGATAGTTAAATGACGATAATGAAATTTTATAAAAATTATAGTAAAATTTATATTAAATATAAAATGCAAGTAAATACAAAGTGCAGCAATTTATATTAAATATAAAGTGACAGATATTCTTCGATGAATATTAAAATATGAAGCGACAGATATTTTTCATAGTTTCTTTTCATTTTCTTCCAGGAGTATAATACGTTTAAATTGATGTTTGACACGCCTGGCTCGCAAGTGAATAGGAAAATAAGCGCTGTTATCACTTTTGACATAATAAATAATAATATTACAGCTCTATTTCATTCGGCGGGTAATTCTCTGATTGCTAAGGGTTAGTATTTTCTGAATGCGTATTTAATTTTCTCTAATAGTGATCGTCACAGATATTATAGTAATGTTTGTACATTTTCAGGTACATATAAACGTTCCGAAGATGAGATTTTTATAGACCTCGGTTTTGATGTTAATGGCACAAATCACTTGGATGCCAAGTTGGGTTACTCGAGGAAGAAGTTCAATCACGGTTACACCTATCATCCTGTAGCTCAATTAACTATCAATAAGGAACGCATTGCTGCCATTTTAGGTATTTCGTCGCGTACAATTGCATTTATAATCGAGCAATTAAAATTTCATACTTATATAATTAACTTTTTCGAGTATTTTCTTTTAAAAAAGTAATTTAATTTTTCTTGCTAATTATCTTTAAACTTTTAAGAGTCAAATTAGTTATTACAATAATATATTTATATATATTATTGTAATAACTAATTTGACTCTTAAAAGTACTATACATAAAATAACTAAGTACTATACATAAAAGTAACATACTATAATTATATTATAAAAGAAGTTGAGAGGTGTAATACTAAAAAAGTTTGAATTGTCAGGTACCATCAGAAACGCACAGAAAAACAACGTTTCCCAGTATGACATAGACCTGACTTTCCAAACAAAGAAAGTCTGGAGCAAATTAGACGGTTACATTGTCAGGCGGAATATTAGTCTGGCCGGCGATTTTCGACTTGACTATCAGATGCAAGGTATGCCGAGGAAGGAGACTCTCCATTTGGAAGTATCGCTGTCCAATCGCTCGTCGAAGACGCTAACGCACAAGGCCGCCGAAATGAAAATGCAGTCCTCCGCTTATCCGCAACTGAACGCTGTAATAAGCGCTTGGTACCAGCAAGCTCTCGGCCACTTGGAGCTCCACGCCGAGGTGAATTCCAATCCGCACCTCAAGGACGACCGGCACAAGCTCACGGCGCAACTCATTGTCTCCTACTCGAAGATGTACTTTCAAAACCAAGGCACGAAAGTGACCGCGTTGATAGCCGTCACCAAACCTATCCAGAATTTGGACCTCAAAATGGGAATCAATCACCACGTTATTGGTCCCCAATCAAAGACCAGCTTGCTCATAGGATACGCGCCAGGTAAAGTGTAAAATTCATAGTTATTCATGTAAGTGAAATTTATTTAGCTATAGGAAAAAGTCTAGAGATCCTGTATTTGCAGGCAAGGAGATCAGTCTGATCGTTAACATCAACATGCCGCGCGGCTTGTTATTCGATATGGAAGGTCACACGAATCTGACGATCCCGAATTTCAACTCGATGCTGATCAACGTGGGTATCAAAGAGCGTTCGGAAAACGAGTACGACTTGGAGTTCTCCGGAACGTGGTTCAGCGGCCACAACATGACCGCGCGCGGCGCTTATTCCGATCGATCGTCGGCCGTCATAGTCAATCATCACCTGAAGATGATCTTAAAATCGCCGAGTTTTGTCAGTCCGATTCTACTCAATTGTCACTTGTATCAGAATCACAGCGACCTTAAAATCAGTCTAAACGCCGAGCAGCTGGACTACGATAAATACGCCTTTATTCTGAACCACACAGTGCTGTCAACGACCAACCTGATGTCCTACGTGGAAGCGCGGTACCGCGGCAACGTATATTCGGCGATGACGAACGTCGATACCACGCGAGAGATTCGTGTAGAGCTACACTTGGACAAATGGCGGGATGTGCATCTGACCCTGAGTGGTATCAACGAGGAGGACCGGCAAGAGTTTGCGGCAGAAATCAAGTGGGACGCTAATAGAGATCCCGCTTTGAAGCTGGGCACAATGTTGCAGTTAAATAAGGCGTATCTGATGAACATAACTTTTCCTGGGGTCAAACGAAGCGCGATGGTGATGTTGACTTATCCGGGTCGACTAGTAACCGGTTCTTGTGACTTGATTATACGTAAACCACACAGTTATCGGGTGGATATTATTCTGGATTGGGGTTCGGAGAGCGCAATCAAGGCGTCGCTCGGCACGGACTATGTTGTGCAACCGGAATTAATTACTGTCAAATTAGAATCGCAACTGCTGACGCCTTTTGAAAACTGGAAGAAGACCGCCTTGAACGCGAAGTAAGCACGCATGCGGTATATGAATTGTTTTATACGTCAATAGAATATTTAGAACATTATTATATTAATAATAATTAAAGATATAACAAAGTTAATTAAAAATATTGATTAATTCTAAGATGTTATTAATAATTTATTTATTTCTATGTTTGTTCTCTTTGCAGATATCTGCAACTACCGAACAAGATCCTAGCGAGCAGCAGCGCTCACTGGAAGGACTCTCAGCATATGATGGCGGAGTTCTACGCTAGTGTGAGCGAGCACAAGGATCTGAAAGAGTGGTCAGCGAACTGTGGCTTAATCAGTACTATCCATGCCAACTCATGGATGACTATGAATATCACTCACAAGGTGCTACGCTCGCACACGGCGGACACACACATGTTGATTAAGTACAACCCCGACAAGACAATCGATGCGCGCAGCGTTTGGCACCTGGACAAGCAATCGGACGATGTGTTCAACTTGACCGGTAATCTGCATTTGTATTCGCCTCTGATAAACTACCAAAAGAGCGAGCTCAAGTGTCAATTGCGTCTCATGACCAACTGGAAGTTTTATGGCGCGGCTAATCTTGACTTGGATAAACGCAAATATACCGGTCAACTAATCGGCGACCTCGTACGCTGGAAGGAGTCCAAAGTGGAGTTTAACGTTACCACACCACTGGAGAAGTACTCCTTTGTTCGTGGCAGGTTCGGTCTGTCGGACAGCAATCACCATATGGTGGCGGAAATTGTCACACCGAGCGGTCCAATGGGTGTTGAGGCGTTGTGTCAAATCTTTACCGCCACTTATGATTTTAATGTCAAGTTCATGCTGGCGACGCCC
The DNA here is from genome assembly GCA_011638315.1 of Tetramorium parvispinum. NCBI lineage: Eukaryota > Metazoa > Arthropoda > Insecta > Hymenoptera > Formicidae > Tetramorium > Tetramorium parvispinum. The sequence goes on along the minus strand of VBVR01000731.1, from coordinate 16,365 downwards.
ATCGAGATGTTACAGAAGGCGTTAGTGGTAGCCAAGCTGAATAGACGTGAGGCCGACTTCAGACTCGGCTATAACAACATTACAGCTGGCTTCCTCGGTACTTGGCACTATAATAACATCACCGATTTCGATTATAGCTATATAGTGCTCACGCCTCTCGAGGGCCTACAAGAATGCGGCGTGATTACAAAGTTGATCGTAACGTATACGGAACTCGAGGAAATGTTGAACGTAGACACAGAATTCTCAGTGAGACTAGCAGATACCAAACTCGGCATCAAAGCTAAGGGTGGACCAAAACCACCACCCGTTAAAATTCCATTGAAAACGGGGATTGTGACATCCACGAGCGATTCCGAATCGGCAGAAGAAGAAGAAGAAGAAGAAGAAGAAGAGGACGAAGATGGTCTCTATTGGCGAGGGGAATTGCAGGTAAATAAATATTATTAATTAAAAATTTAAATATTAATTTATAATTGAAATTATCATAAATTAATTGAAAATTAAAAGAACATGTATTTATTCTCTCTTAATAGAAGAATCATTATTAATTTAATGTTATTATTATTGTTAATTAATTGTAACATATATATTTATTTATTTGTAGATATGGCTTGCAGTAATTCCAAATATATTAGCAGAATTAGATATTGATACCGAAGATTATACCTATAAGATACTAGGCATAATACAATTGCCACCCGAAAAAATCGTTATAGAGGACAACTTTTCCATGGAAGATGTTTTTCATATAAAGAATGATCTACATGTTGATCTAACGTTCGGCAAAATTAGAGAAATAACATCGTTATACGCGTTTATTGTCGATATGGAGAATCTCTCCTACCTCATGGACATGAATGTGAAAGTCAGAAAAAATACTACGTGGTTCGAGGTAATATTTTTAATTTGACGTATTATTTGATATTCTCTTAAATGACTGAATAAACTATTGAAACTCTATTAAACACATAAAATTTTTCACAGACTGGATTTCATGGAAATTATACGCATCAAATCAATAAGAATCGAAAGGCGCATTTAGTAAAATTGAACTTAAAGACACCTTTAGAATTTCTCAAATCTTTCCATATTAACGCAATCGTAGAAATCGAAGGCAATCTATACGGGAGTACAATTATCATTCGTGGAGAGAAAGTGTATTTAGATGTACACGGAAATATAAAAGTGAGTTTTGTACAATTTTTTTTTAAATTTATAGATGAATATTTGAAAGTATCGAAATAAAAAAAACATTCTATTTTATTTTGCGTAGAAAGAGCAGGCTTTGCTGGATATGATGGTTTCGGGTCTGATTGATTCGCCCGTTATAAAAATACCGCAAACCGTAATTGCTGTAAAAAAGGATTTCACCGGAGATAGGAAGGAAATTAAGTTCAACGCGAAGATGGAAGAGCCAGTATTAAAATATGTAAAATATCAATATTTATTTGTAATCTAATCAAAGTACAAGTATAATAATTATATTTCATTTAGTGATCGATTTGATTTTTATAAAGATTAAATTATTATTAATTAAGTAGACTTAAATTAAAATTCAATCGCTACTTTTCTAGGTAACTTTTGAGTCCGCCTGGCAAGTAGACGAGCATCTCATGGAAGTTTCTATGAAACTGGAAAGCTGGGTAAAAGCTTTAAAATCATTGCAAACTGACATCCTCTATAACAACATGATTCGTGTAAACAATACTGCCAAATTAAATATGCACGTAACACACCTTGGCAATCAAGAATATCAGCTGATAGGAAACTTTGACCATAACAAGATCAACGCCGAACTACACACGCCGTTGTCGGAAAGACCTCACTTCCAGTTCCGCGGTGACTTAAGACAGATCAACGAATCATTGTATGACATTAGGGGAGAGCTGAAGAACGAATTGCAAGCGAAATCTTATGATGTCAGCACTGTCATTCTCATGCAGGATGATACTGTCGCTTCAATAGATGTGAAGGCCGAGCCGAAAAGCGCGAACACCAATCAACTCATTTTGAGGCTGAAGAATAAAAGATTCGGTCTTTTACTGGATGTCGATGGTGGATCGTTCAATGGTACTCTTGACGCAAACGTGCTCAACAATTTTAATTGGGACGTGAGAGGCCGCATGGATATCCAACAGGCTAATAAAGTGATGAACACTTATCAGCTGAGTACCTTTATGAACGTGCAAGTAAACAGCAATGCCACTCTATATATTCACGCCGAGACACCGTGGGACGACATCAGAATCCTGACGGTGAAGGGCAACATGATGCTGACCAATACGAGCGGTGACGTCCGGCTGGACCACCGACTGAACAACGACCGATGTCAGGCGACCTCAAGATGGAAGTTAAACTACATGGAGGACATGTTAATGAAATTAATCATAGGATATGACACCACAGATCTGGGCAAGAAGGAGCTGTCCACGCACGTGTTCTTCAAGAATCCCGGCCGATTGTACAGGAACATCGACGTGGGCTTTGATCTGGACATCGATCGAAAGGCGTGGGAGTTTGAGACGAACGCGACCATTGGTTTCCGCAATCATCAGAACATTGACGCGGTGTTTGTCGTAAAATTGCCACCCCCGAACAATGACGATCATCGATTCCTGATTAGCTACCACACAGGCAAGGAGATGCAGGATATCTCTTACGTGGTGGGCTACAACACTGTTCGGACGAAGAGTAATTATGCATCGGACGGATCGGTTTGTATTTTTTTAAATATTAATAAGCGATGAAATTAATAGGCAGTAAACTTGAATAAGTTGAATGTGAAATTTTAGATTCGAATGGCTACGCGTGACATTAACGGACACTTCCGGTTGACTTGGGGATTGTTGGCTATGCAGTCTGTCAATAATCTCTTTAATATCACCTTTGACAAGAAAGAAATTGAGCTCAAATATTCTCTATACACGCCTATATTTTTGGAAGAGGAAACGGTGGTGCTCCTGTTCAATTACGACGCTAATTCTAACGAGAAAAATTTGATTAATGCCGATCTTTTCTATCCTTCAAGACGACAAATTGGAACTGCAAGAATAGTTTACGAAAGCTTGATTAATGTTAACGGAACCGTTAACGCTACGATATCTCTGGATCGTATGTCATATGCCGGCTGTAATTTTGTTATACTTACCACTCTGTAAGTAAATTTACTATATAATGAGAGAAATTGCAAAGAAAACATTTATTTTATAATATATAATGTATTAAAAATGAAACTTTGTTATAATATTAATTATATAATTATTACTTTCAAGAACTTTATCGTATAAAAATAATATACTAAAACAAAACAAAAAATATTTGTGTATTTTTTTTAGAGTATTTCTTTAATTTTCTTAATTTTTCTAATTATTTCTTTTTCTATACACAGGAAACAGCATAAAAGATTCGTCGAGTTCTTCTGGCATAACAATACGGCTTTGTTAAATTCCGATTACAATTACCACAGCGAGCGATTGGATTCGAATTTGGAGGGCATTTTGCACATAGAAGTCCCTTTGAACGCTCGTCACATCGGTATTCTAAACTATGGCTACAAGAAACGTCCGCAAGTCACCACTGGTCACTCGACTTTGACGTATAACAATCAAAAGGTGCTGCACACTCAATATAATTCAAAGAGCGAGTCCCGGGCTGGTTTTGACAAGGATCGTATTCAGATTACGGTGGAGAACGTTTATAAACCTATAGGAATTGTCTACGTAAACCAATATGAGTACAGTGGTGGAAACGAAGGTACCAATTATCCCACTGTCGAGTTCAAACAGGTGAACATCTACCGACTGGACAATAACTCGGCGTTCAACATCGTCGGTGAGTCCAGAATCCGGACTACCCACACCGGCCAGAATATTTATCTGAAGGCGATGCACTTAAATAAGACGATCCAATTGAAGACAGATTATCAGATTCTGTCCGGTGAATTTGATCAGACCACCTGGTTGAGCCTGGCTGAGGACGCCTGGGTGTCCTACCACGTGAATATCCTCAACAAAACTACTGAAGATGTGGACAATCAGTTCCTTATCCTTAGTTTCTTCTACCCACAACGGAACTTTACTCTGAGCGGCTCCTACAGGATCACCAGCGACGAGGTGAACTCCGAAGCTAATTTACAATGGGACCGTGACGATGAGAAATTGAGGAGCGTTGGTGCTGCCTTTGATTGGATGAACATCACCGACACATCGATGAAGAGTGAGCAGCACGCCGTGCTAAGTTTTAATCATCCAACCTTCGAAAAGAACATCACGTTAAAAGGTGTATTAATGAGAAAAGACCTCAGGGATCTGCTGGACGTCGTTTTCACTGCGGATTATTCCAAGAACGAGGACAAATTGTTGACGTTGTCCGCGTTGCTGAGGGACGAAAGCGACGAATCGAACAGGAAATATCTGTACAAGATAGCCGGCAAACATATCAGCACTCAATTGAATCTCAACATTGAAGGATTCGTTCATAGAGAAGAATATGTGCTGCTCGAAACAATAAACCATGCTCGATATAAACGCGGTTATTTGCCGGGTGAAACTGGGGAATTGATCGGTCGGATCGATCGGAAATCAAGGGAAATAATCTTTCGGCGAGTAAACAATGATGCGGTTAAATATTTCGCAATTGGCTATTATCCTACGCCTTCTCAATACATTGTAAATGGTAGCGTTATTAATACACCGGAACTTAATGCCACCGGCATTTTCTTCTTAGACCCGGATGAGAAACTCACTTGGATGACGGTGAATTACACACCTGGTAAATAATAAAGCTTATATTAAAAATCTTACAAATATTTAAAATAAATTTTATTTTTAAATTTTTTATTCCGCTTTTGTTTTTCATGAGAGAAATTATTTTAAAAATAAAATTGAAAGAATTTCGTTTTTAACTTTTCTTTGATCTTTTCTCATTTGACTTTCTCTTTTCAATATTTTTTGTTTTGTAGATGCAACAGTGAGCTTAAGAATGCACGGTAACATTCCGGATGCTCGAAATGCCATATTCAATATTTGGAGAACTTACGAGGACGACTTAATAGTCTCGGACGTTTCTTTCTATCTGAAGCTAAACCATTCGAGGCTCATTACTTCAACTTTACGATGGCGACCCGAACTTAAAAGTGACATTATTGTAAGATTGTTTTATTGCAGATATTCACACTTAATGTAATTTTAATATTTACATAATTAATAATGATTATTTTATTATTAATAGACCACAATAAAAACAACCTACAACGGAATGTGCGAAAGGGTAGATAATGATATTGATTATTGGAAACATTACATAAAGAACGAAGTAAAAGATACTATTATGGATATGTGGGAGGATGCTCAAGAAGACATCTCAGGATTTCTTGACGATTGGAAGTAAGTATTAAAGTCTATATTTAATATTTATACATTATCAGATGTTATAAAAAATATTATTAAAAAATACAAATAATATATAAATAATGTAATATATTGTATGTAATACATAATAGAAAAAGTATGGAATAATTATCTATATTATTTAACACTATGCTGTAGAAATTTATGTACAATTTATAATTTTCTTTTTTCTTTATTTTTTTTCAGTGATTTGAAAATTCTCGAGCATGATTTTGAAAACTTGAAAGTATATCTCAACGATTCTTATAACGCAAATGATTTTTACATCAAAGATATCGTCGGTTTCGGCATCTATGTTATTGACGAATTATCTCTGCGAAGTCATATTGAATCCCTTCCTAACATCCTGAATGAAATCTGGGAGATAATGGGTGAATCCGGGGAAGCTTTGCGAAATTCATTACTCTGGTTAATCGAGACTATTAAGAACGCCTACAGTAAAGTATCTGAGATTACGGCTGCTGTGCTGAGAGGCGATTCATTGTCGCAGGTAGCGAATATAATCGAGAAGCTGATCGAGAAGTACGACATATTTATCAAGGATTTGCACGTATCTTTCATCAAATACATCGAGAATCTCTGGGACACGATTTTCTCGTCCCTCTCGGACCAATGGTATCGCTTCTTGAAGTTAATAGAACCTATGTTCATCCGCTTCGTCCATTATGTCGAGACGCTCGTGTGGAAGGCGAGCAAGGAGATGCTGGACTTCTTGTACGATCGTAAGAAAGAAATCATCACGTCGCCATACTTCGATCGCTTCACTAACTTCACCCACGACATCGACAAGATCTACCGCGACACTAAAGCGAACGACATAGTGACCAACATATACAAATACTCGGGTCTAATGATACAGTTCGTGAAGGAGCGCTACTTCGCCTTCGTGCCATTCGGCAAGGAACTCAAGGACGTCGTGGACGAGATCGTGTCGGAGCTGAAGGAACTTCGGAAACTGCCGTCGGTTAACTATGCCGGGGAGAAGCTCGAGCAACTGTACGACAGAATCAGCTATTTCTGCGAGTACTTTCAAGTTAAGTTCAAGATAGAGAGTCTCGTCCGATTGGTGCACTCGAAGATGATGGACATCAGTCAGACAGCGCTGCAAGCTGAAAACCGCTACAGAGAAGCCAAGACCATGTTCATCTTCGATCCTAACGAGGGTCTGATGTGCCTGGAGCAGAAACTACCCATGTCCTGGCACGCTTTCAATCAAACGCCCGAATTCCATGAGATACCGGAGATCAGAGCGATCGCGGACATCAAGACGTACTTTGTCACCTCGAACACTACTTTCTGGAGTCTTTATTATCAGTACAAGCCATACTCGGAGCTGTCAAACTGGTTACCGCCATTCAAAGGTTCGTCTCGCAACGAAAGTTTAATAATATATGAGTTTAATCCAATATCGACCTCGAATTGAATCGAATTTTAATCGAATAGGTAAACTATTTTTAACAAACTATTCGTACTGTTTCAGCGCAAGCCATGATTATCGGCTCCCAGCATTATATTACTTTCGACGGACGTTACTTTGATTTCGCCGGAAATTGTACCTATTTGTTGGCGAAGGATTTTGTGCACAACACTTTCGCAGTTTTGGTGAAATACGATCAACAAGATGAGGAAATTACCCACAAGATCATAGTGCTAATCGGAGAAAATGCCATCGAATTGGATCTCTTCAACGATGTCAGTAGAATTTATTGCACGTTAAATTTGAATAAAATTTTTACTTTTTAATAAATAAAAATTTATGTTTACAAAAATGAAAGCAAATAAAAAATCCATAAGGTTTATTATTGTAATAATAAAATCTATTATTTTAATAATGATGATACAGAATAATTAACAAAAATAACATCAAATGTTTATCTAGACAATGAAGCTGATCTCCCAGAAAACAGCGGACATCACGAGCAACTTGCAACTGCCGATCGAGTTGGACAACAGCACATATGTTTACCAAGTGGAGAACGTGGTGATGGTAGAGCGCAAGCACAACCAGTTTCGACTGGAGTGTAATCTCAAGTTCAACCTATGCACTTTGGAATTATCAGGCTGGTATTACGGGAAGACTGCCGGTCTCCTCGGCACGATGAACAACGAGCAGTTTGATGATATCCTAGGATCGAACAAGATGTTCCTAAAGGACACTGGAGGCCTCGCTCACAGTTGGTCCATCAATGAGAACTGCGCCGACACGGCGAATCACGCTAGCGAGGTTCAGCAGCAGGATGATATAGTACCCGTATTCTGCAATGAGCTGTTCGTGAACAAGAGCTCGGAGTTCGGAGTTTGTTTCGGCGTGATCGATCCAACCGAGTACGTTAACATGTGTCTGAATAGTCTCACCGAGGCCGAGGTGTGCACGGTGGCGATGTCATACATGCAGATGTGCATGTTCCGCGACACTTATCTGCGAATACCTGATCGATGTACCACGTGCACCATGATGGATGGCAATCAGGTAGCTGAGGGTCGTTTCAAGCGGTTGGAGGGCGACAAGGTGCCGCGATCGGCCGACATAGTATTCATCATCGAGGCGAAGAGCTGCAATCGCGACATAAAGATGAACGGTAGCATGGAGCTACTGATCACGCAGCTCAGTAAGGAGTTGAATGACCAAGGTCTCACGGGCAACCGATGGTCTTTGGTAATATTCGGTGGCGATGGAGTGCACGACCGTCCCAGAAGCATCATCCTCGATGGACAGATCTTCACGAAGAACGTGGCGCGTTTTATCGACTATTTCGACTACGTGCCGATCGGCAGCGGCAGTCAGGACATCTTCGCCGCGATTGGCTTCGCTTCACGGCTCGTCTTCAGGGCCGGCGTGTCGAAAACCTTCATACTGATACCGTGCTCGCATTGCGAACCGGAAAATCAAACGGTAATCCGAATTCTCAAACTTGATGAACTTTAAATAATATTTCTTGAATTCTTGTCTAATTAATCTTCCGCTTCAGCTGGAGTATTCCGTGTTGCATCAAGTACTACTGGAGCACGATATTACTCTGCACATATTGATGGACGGCGACTTTCAATTTGAGAAGGAGAAGATCAGCAAAATTTTCTATGGCTTGGACGCAGCCAAGTCATACACGAAGAAAGATTCCCGCGTTCTTATGGGCGATGTGGATCTGAGGAGACAGGTCAAGCTCTCCAAGAACGTGCTGGGCTACTGTACACCGTTATCCCTGGAGACGAATGGCACGATATTCAGTGGGAATAAGTTGCGCCTCGAGAAATCGGCCTCAATCAAGAAGTTCGCGAGCGTCTTCGCAAAAAGAATTGCTGTAACAGCTGAGCCGAATAAATGTCAGTTCTGCGAGTGCACCGCTGATAATAACGGCGTTACGCAGATGGAATGTATGCCATGTATATACCCGACGCCTGTGCACGTGGATTACGTGAGCGTACGTACATATCGGAACGAAAAATGTTAAAAAAAAAAAAATTTAAGATATTCTTGCGATATCATGCAGGCATTTATCATTATCTGGAATATGTTTAATTGAATTTCTTTATTGCAGGAAACCTTCAACGAGTCACTCTCGATGATGCCATCGTTGGACGACATAGATTATGGCCAAATCGATATAGAGAACGACTGAAATATAATTAAGGAAATGCCGCAGCTAGATAATGCTAGATGCTAGATAACTCGCTGGTATTAGCCGTATTTATTTATAATATACCTTTTAATATAGGTAATATACCTACCTCCCTTTCCAATCCAAGATTTGTTTTTTTTTTGCAATAAACTGGGGTGTTGAATCTGGTTCGCATTAAAAATATCCATTGAAAGTGTATTAAAAAGAAAAATAATAAGCACAGATCTGTGCAATGCATTATTTCCAAATAACAATTGAAAATCTGATGTCAAATAGGTCCTATAATTCATATTCTACGACCGCAATTCTTTTACATATCACAATTACAAGATATATCCATGGCATATGACAAGTCATATTTTAATATATAAAATATATCAAAATAAAGCATATGCTATAAAAAATAAAATATAATGTTATGATGTCGTTTGTATATATGTTAGACATTAAGGTGTAAACGTTCCGAAATCAAATTCATAATAATTGGGATATATAAGGAATATATAAGGCATAATCATTATGTAAAAGCACAACACACAGGATCGATATATAAAACTTTCCTGTCTATATATATTATCTGTATATAATATGTCCGACTTATTATATATATAAAAATTTAATGCAAACCGGGAAATGGCAATTGAGTCGCGTTACATCTTCCGCATTTTGAAACGCATTTACATTTTGTTCCAGAGCGGAACATGGCGAGTATATCTAAACTCTTTTTCGCGAAATCCTTCAGAGTGTAACAAAGGAATAAACTCTATATAACTCATAAAGTAATCGAGAAAACTTAATAGCCGACGCGGGAACGAAACGTAGGAGACCGCGTGTTCCGGAAACTTTCGATATGGCCGTGATAGACTGAACGCCACAGTGTACATAGTGACGGCGAGACGGAAGAGGAGAACCGGCGATAACAAGGTAACGCTCGGCCTCTCGGTTTGGCCACTATTCATAATAATCATCAACCCAATCCGTCTGAAAGTGGTCACCTGGTCGTTGTGTCATGGGCTTGCAGGTGATTCGGCGCATCGGCGAACGTGAATTTCAATTTGTACGCCTCGGCCACCAGCACGCCAATTTCTGAGTCCGTCCAGTTTTGCGTGGGCAGGTTTTGTAGCATTAACATTAGCCCCTGCAATCGTGGAAGAATGACAATCGATCGATCTTTATTTATGAGATTATAATAGATATGGCAGATGGATTACTTGAAAATCAGGTTGCAAGAGCAAGTGTCGCCTCCAACGAAGGAGAAAAGCCGCGCATACGTAGAGCTGAAACGAGGCGAATCTGTCGGACTCCGCTAGATACGTGTCCCACAGTCGGATGGTACAGTGAAGCGGGATTTCCCTAGTTAGCAGGTTGTTCATCCACCGAAAAGAGAACTGTAGATAATCCACTCCATGCTGATGTAAATGTTGATGCAATGGCGCTAAAAGCGTTAAAATATTTAAAAAAAAAAGAACAATCGTTTTAGATAAAGTAATTCGTAGCAGGATACTCACCATCGATCCTCTGTATTAGCTCCTTCAACTGGTTCACTTTATGCTGGATTCCCAACTGAGCAAATATATAATTGTCCTGTATACCATCCAAGAATTTAGATAGACACCAAAAGCTGTCCGCCTCGATAATATCACGTTGCTCTTTCGACAATGATGCCACGTCATAATTTTCCAAATCTTGCCAGGCTTGTATCGGTATCGCCTCTTGCAGAAAGACTAAGAAGAAGGGTGTCACGAGGTCATTCATACCCTGCATAAATATAAATATATGAATTAATAATATTTAAACCTTTTTACCGCGTAATAAGTTGGATAAAATAATGTTTCTATTATCCATTTCTATCAATGTAAATTAATTTTAATCTCGGTTTAACTTACTTTTCTTCTTTTTCTAATTTTTAGGATTAAAAAAAATAGAAAGTAAGTTAAACCGAGATTAAAATTAATCTGCATTGGTAAAAATAGACATATGTTAATACCTGGACATAACCAGACGCAGGATGCCTGATTGCCCAAATGTACAATATTCTCTCGAATATAAGCTGCACGGTCGTCTGCTGGAACAGCGAGATGAGCGGCGACATTCTAGGGATATCGATATGAATCTGGCGATACGTGTCCTGAAAACCTTCGTCCCGCTCGACGTCGTAATACTGCTTCACCAAGTTCCAGTAGTCCAATCGTTTGCGTTCCAACGCGGGCTGTCTACGTTCTAGATTAGCCGGCAAGTACTCCTGCAATGTTACGAACGCAATCGCTTAACGCTTCGCGGCGGCGTTCTATCGGGCTCGATAATTCGGTGCGTTTACCTTCTCTACTTACAGACAATAACCGCCAAGTGACGGAACGTAATTTGGCAGGCACGCCCGACCACGATAGCTGCCTTAATTCATCGAGATTCAACACGGACGCTTCCAACAGTAACTGAAACTTGTCCACCTTGCTCTCGCCATCTGTGTAAATTTGCATTTTTTAAACTCTGTATCTCAAGGACTGCTAAACGTATAACACACAGATGTGTACCTTGCTCTTTTGAAGGTATAAAAAATTTATTGGGAGGATTCGCCTGCCTCAACGGTTGTGGTCTACCGGGGAACTGCGTCGGCTTGTGCAGAGGCGACACGCCGTGCTTCAAATCCGCGTCCTCGCCGGAGTGCTGACTGTTAATCATCTGCGGGTGCAGATTCACGTTGCGCAGATGCAATGGCTGCACCGCCAGCCTCTGAAGGGCCTCCGCCTTCTTTTCCTCGGGAATAATTTTCTGCTGGGCCACTTTGGCATTCGCTGGCGGTGGCTGTGAACACTTATTGCCGGATCTATGACTGTTGATAACGCTGAGGGCCGCTGAGTGGCTGACCCTCTTCGATATCCTCACATCCGAGACTGTACAGAATTCATCGTCCCCTGAGTCCCACGCGTCATCCACGCTCTCTTGAAAGTCTTGAAAGGAGGTGGAGCCCCCACTTCCACCTGTGCTGTGACCACCGCCGCTGCTGTTGGCTGTACCAGTCAGATTACCGGATCCAATCGCTGTGGGATTGAACTTGCCGTGTCTAACGTCCTGCTTCAGGCTCGGCCTTGGAAGAGAAAGGACCGATTAGTAAGTTGATCTGTGAGAGATCAACCAAAATCGTAAAGGGGGTACACACCTTCCTGGTACAGCCCGTGTGTTCTTCTTCCAGAAAGACTGATGGGTCGAAACTTGATAACCTTGATTCTCCATAGCGGAAGGAAACAAAGTTAGCTCGCACCTGGTGATCGTCCAATGCAACTGCCACAGCACAGATCGTTCCTCATACCCTCGCGATGACAGCTAGAGAATCTACAAGAACCGAGAGTGCTCCTTGCAGCATTACAAACAATAACGTTTCATCAATATTATAATTTCTCATGCAACAATATAAATGCAACACAACACACATTGTCCATAATTTACATTGTTGAGCAGGAAATTATAATATTAACGCAACGTTACTGTTAATTGGTGTTTATTGTTCACCATTGCGTCACAATTCGCGTAACAAAACAGATGCACGCTAAGAAATTATGTAAGTTTAACAAAGTATCAATCTATTACCCCCAACGCGGCCGTTCAAGCCGCAAAGGCAACAATTCTAAGAAATCGAGGAGTGACACTAATATGTTATAATCTCGCTAGAATTGCACACGTGATGTAACGTTGTGCGAGGCAATCAACACCTAAGCAACTACAATAACGGGCGGGACGGGCGCAAAGTGGAGCGGAAGGTGAGGACGGATTCCCCGGAATAACAACGCGCATCGCCGCGTAACATATGATCGCCCTGTGCACCGACGGGGACGCGACCGACGTCAACGCATTGCGATGCGATCACACGGACGCACTCTGCGCGGCGTCGACGGGGGAGGGGAGACAGAGACGCACACGTCAACGGGCCGCGCAGCGGGGAGTCGTCGTCGCTGGCCGTGCCCGGACCGAGGAGGTTATGTTGCGTAAGTCGCGTCGGAATCGGGCGACAAAAAAAAAACAGAGCCTGCGGAACGAAGGGAAAAGGGAAGAACGAGGTAGAACGGGACGTGAGAAAGGGTCCCTACATCTCTCCCGTCTGTGCAGCTCGACGCAGCCGACGATCCCGCGAGGTAGATCGCAGCCAGCGGGCCTAGTTTCCTGGCTGGCCGTCGGTGTCGTCTACGCCGCGGCGTCGCGACGACGACAACAACGTCGTCGTCGCCGTCGTCGTCGTCGTCACGATAGATCGCGATCGCCGCGTTCCTCGCCTTCTCTTCTCTCGCGCGCGTCCAGGACGCTCCCGAAGACGCCGCGATCGGCGCGCGGCGACTCTGCACGCTCCCGCGGGCAGGTACGCGATCTCGACGTGCGACGCGACCGTCCGAGTCACGCGAGCGCTGCCACCGCGAGCCGCGACCTCTCCTTCTCGCATCGCCGCGTTTCCCGTGCCATTTGTTAGCCGCGACGTCTCGGCATGAACCGGACGCGTGTCTGAAAGTAAGAAAGAGAGAGAGAGAAAGAGAGAAAACTTTTAAGTCGGTTGTGTTTTATTTATTGGCGCTATTACAATTTCTTATATAACAATAACTGCACCCGATTTGAATTATTGAATAATTAACACAGCTTGCTTTTGTCATCAAGTATAGATTATATTTTATTTTTAATTCTTGCTTAATAATGGTCGCTGCTTTTTGACATTTTATACAATAATAATTAGACATGATTTTATTTTTTTTTAATAATTAACAAGGTTTTATTGCCATCAAATATGCACAGTATTTAATTTTTAGTCCTTATGTTAATTAATAATGTTAATTAATAATGTCGCCATTTTTTTATAACGTTTTATAGATCAATATTTAAGTCTGATTAGACTTGATTTTTTAAATAATTAATTAAGTTAAACTGAGATTAAAGTTAATTTGCACTGTTAGAAATGGATGTTAGTAATACTTGGTTAATTAAATTGATTCTTGAGCTGTCAAGTTTCTATTTAATGTTTCATACATTTTTTAATATTTTTTTATGTATTTATATAATATTTCTATTCTTAAAAAGATTGTTTAAAATGATTTTATATACATATATATATATGCATATCTTGAGTGCTCTTCTGACAATGAGATACGTTGACTCGTCAATCATATCCGCAGTAAAAAACGCGGTATCGGTCATCTGCGACACGTATTTGTTACGCGCATTGCATAACAGTTTATAATTTTATATGCCCATTATGTATGAAGTATTCCGAGAATTTTTTCAATTTTTTTTCACGCTTACGTATCGATGTAGATTAACGTTTCGACGGCTCTGACAAGTTTGCGAATAAAAAAACCGCGTGGCACAAAAACGAGTAGGAAGATGGAAAGAAACATGAAATAGGATAGACCGAGGCGAATCGGATCATAGGGCAAATCGAATCAAAGTAAGAATTGAGATCGTATTTGTTACATTCATCAGTATATCTAACCATATAAAATACAAATAATTATTATTTGTATTTTACATAGTTAAATATATTGATGAATGTAACAAATACGATCTCAATTTTTATTTTGATCCGATTCGCCTCGGTCTATCCTAAATGATCTATATCTCAATAAATGTTTATTGATCTCCAGGAATCAGCGAAATATCCACGATTTACATAATACGTAATTAAAATGCATAATGTTTGAAAATACGAAGAACACAAAGTTAGAAATTAACATTTGCGCGTTCGAAATGGACCGTGATTATAAGTTGCATCATACTTTATAATGGAGTATATACGTTATACTTTGACGTATTCGCGCGGATAATCATGTAGTTAGAATGACTCATTTATCAAATCGTGTCGACGTCCCTTTACTGCAAATCGTACGACCCCGATGCAACTCGTTGCAGATTTTAGTTTTAAATCGCCTTTTTTAAACATTCTATTAATATCTATGATATTATTGGATCGATAGGCTTAACTTTTATTTTTTCCTCACGACGTGATGACAGAAAGGCTTATATAAAATAACTTGTTGTATTTTCCTTGAACTTCCTTTTTTTTTTACAGAATCATCATCGTCTCGCCAGAATCTCGCTATGCAAAACATTCAGCCGAGGGGTACAAAGTACCTGTATTGATCTCGACTTTGTTCTATTGATTGAAAGTATTGAAATCTATAATTTATTGATTAATCTGGAGTTGTATTGATTTTAGACTTGACAATTCGCTCGTCGATTTAAAGTGTACTCGAGATATTTGGATATCTTTCCCGATTCTATATTTAACTCTATCTATATTATTAAAGTCATTCTCTTGATTTAACTGTTTTATTTTCCTCATAGGAACGTAACGCGATCCGGATTGATGTCCTCGGCTTAATTGCCTTAGGGGAGATTGCTTTTCATCTTTCAAATTTCAACTTTCAACTTTCTGCACTCGGAACGATTTCTTGCGCTTTTCTCTACATACGAAGCAATTTGCGAGATAAGAAATCACTTAAAAAAGGATATTTGTGTCGCACAAGACAGATAACACAAAATCTCCGTGAATGCAAATAAATGGGACCATAATATAACATTATACTGTACATATATTTCAATCTGACGAAATCCAATGCGTCTTTAATCTCCGATTAGCTCAAACTCGTCATCATTCAAACTGCATCAGCGAAAATCAGATGTCGGCGAAGAAAACGATGAGGAATTCTTTTTAAACTTTAGACGTACTTTACACATCTGATATGCGTTTCTTTAAAATTTGATCTTTGAACGTTGATTCTACTTTTCCTCCTCATAATTCCTTGCCTCGTATGGATTTAATGAGCATTCCGAGCATCGATGCGTATCTAGGTAAAAAAAAAAATATCAGAGAATAAAAGTTTAATCAAACGCTTGATCCCAAATAGAACAGGAAGGCGTGATAAACGTCAAAGTGACGTCAAAATGATGAGAGTACAATTACAAAATTCATCTGTCAATCATAATTCAACCATCTTTTAATCTCTTTTATTTTTTGTAATTTTGACATCATTTGAGATCACTTTGACTTCCCAGTAAACACAAAGTAACAATAACGTACCGTCACCAAAATCAATGTTATAATTTCCTACTCAACAACATAACTACAATGTAACATGTCTTGTATCAACAATTGCATTGTTGACAATTAACAACGACATTATATTACTGTTTGTGTTTACTGGGTTTCCCCAGGTAGAACAAAAATTATATCGACATCAAAATAATGCCAAAACAACGACAAAATGACAATGACACTTTGGAGTCATTCTGATGTCACCTTTGTGACTTTTTGCTACTCCCTACCTAGGTCCCCTCTCTATCAATTTAAAGAGCACTCCGAC
>VBVR01000730.1:0-42290 GCA_011638315.1 Tetramorium parvispinum | reverse complement strand
AAAATTATATTCGCTCTTGATAGAACTTTAGAAGAATTTTAAAATTGAAATATAAAATTATAAAATATTACAAATTGCATAGAATATATATATTTTTTTTTTGGTCATTAAATTAAAAAGTTGGTATCAAATAATTAAAAAAATTTTGATACAATCTATTTTAAAGGCTGTAATATTGCGAAATTTTTGAAAATTATGCAGTAATATTTTCATAAATACTTATAAGTGACCACGAGGTAATCCATATAACCTTGCTATAACTATTTGAACGTAATTAGTTGCCGCGTACTGCTTAAAAAAAGAAGAGATTGAATGAATTCGTTGATTAGACTTGTTGGATCACATTCAGATAATTACGCAACATATATCGCAGTATGCACGGTTAAATGCGGATATAAACGCACGTATACGCAGGTTGGTATCCATCAAAACCTTTGTCATTGGTTAATTAAGTCGCAAACCAGCGATGCGTTAATAACTTTACGCGACCGCTTTAGAATTCGTTATTTCGCGGAGGAAATTCATGAGAAGAGCGTTTAATCTGACAAAGTTATTTAATTAAAGACGGTTAAGACGTCTTATCGATTTTAAGCTGGAACGTTTGGAAATAATTATTCAATACTCCGTTGGAACAAGGGCGATTTTATTTTACCAGTTTTTTCATACATAGTGATAGATTTACTTCATGTTATTTATCAAATTTTATTTGCGTGTAAATTATTGAAATTTCAAAATCCTCATATTTTTCTACTGTTCCCTTTTATTATATATTATATTTTATTTTCGCCCATTTTCCATTTTTCGCGAATTTGATTTTTTATAACTTGCAATATATATATATATATATGTATGTATGTATGTATGTATATATCATATCATACAACATGATACATATATTGTGTAATAAAAAGAAATTTATTAAACACTTAAATAATCAAAAGTTATTTTAAAGTATAATTCTGTGGTTTCGAAATCAGCAATTTTGCAATTTTATTTAAAAATCGCCAATGGTGGAAGGAACAAATCGGATTTTTCAATTTCAACGGATTCTGACGCACGTCCGGTATAAAAAGAAGTACGCTTGGTTCGTCGAGATTTAAACTTTATCGCGACCCTCCGAACACTCCGTCGCCATACGTAAGCTGAATTAGGAGGTCGGTGGTCGCGACTTTCAGCGAGAGCTTTCGATTGCAATCCTATCGCATTCTCTTATCCCCGTCCATCGCGCCCGACGATTCCGAAAAGTCGGAGTACCGTTGCCTCTTTTTCTCTTTTGGACCCGGCAGTGGGGTTGTCGCGAGACATAAACGTAAGACACGAACGAGAACGTGGCGCGGCGCGGCGCGGCGCGGCGCAGCGCGGCGCGGTGTCGAGGCTCGGCGAGCGTGATACGCCGTGAGGGAGAAAGGGATGAGGGTAGCTCGAGAAGGGGATAGCTACTCTTCCTGAAGAGAGGGTGGCACGCGAACGAAGAGATACGCGGTGTGCGCCGCCACGAAGGCGCTCGGTCGCTTTCGGCCAACTTCGCGGATCGTCGGCGGTCGATAGAGCAAACACGGCCGCGCCCCAACCCCCTGGGGGGGTCGAGAGAGCGCGGAGGGTTGTTGGCGACGAGGGTGGGCGTATGTGGGCGCTAGTCGGGCTTACAGGGCGAAAGAGAGAAAGAGAGATCGGGGGAGGAGGGAGTTGGGAGTTTGACGGGCACGTTCGGGAGGGGTAGGACAACGAAAGGGACATTCCCCCCCCCCATGACCGAATATCATAATTATTACAGGCGTTACAGCTTCGAGATATCAAAGGAACGCTAGTCCCTTGTATCGTTCATAAAACTTGGAATATGGTCGGTCTTCGAGACCGACTGCACGTTCCGCTGCCGGCTCTTCTCAAATTCTTCGTCATACGGAACCGCGAGGTTTATTCGTCTGCTGTCTTTTTCATAGTTAATAGAATTGTTGCAGAGAGCAATTAAATGGGAAAGATGGATATCAAAATTGAAAACATATAGTCTTAAGGCTGTATGCTTAAATTACTTATGTTTCTAATCTATTTCAAAAATACGCAAACACGTGCGAGCATATTTTGTGCAAATATTACTTTATTAATCAAAATTCTAAATTAATGAAGATTACACGTTGAACATATTGAAACTAATCAATTACGTAAAAACAAATGATGTTATCATCGTTAAATGACAACTACTATTTAAAAGATTTATATATTTTGCATTATAATGACAATATGTTTAATTGGTACACGTATATTGTTAATCACGTTCATATATTGAAAGAGGAAAGTAGCACATAAAACCATATGTATGTAGAAAAACATACGTAGTAAAAGGACCGAAAAATCAGCCACATGGTGGAAGATAATAATTATTGCAATCGCATTATCAAAAGACTCCCTATGGAACACTACCTCCAACTACCCCTTGAAAGTTTACCATGGGCCAACGCAAGAGATGTCGGATCGCGCCAACTTTGGAGAACCACTTTTACTACGTATTATGCAGCACTACTGATTTTAGTTAGTTTCATTTCGCTTTACACACTTTGTGCTTTGGCGAACCATGCAAGCTTGTACTACCAAGATAAATGTACATATACAGATAGCAGTACACACACAAGATTAATTCAGTTACCTAAATGTTTTTACTGAAGCAGATTAATCTGCCTAACTTGCGATATTAATTCGTTGTACTCATATTTCACATGAAATACTCTGAAACTGCTATCACTTAATAAGAAATATTAAAGATATAAATTACACGAAAAATACTACATCTTTAATAATCAAAATGTTAAATTTTGTGTTAATTTGAATTGCGGTTTGAGCATGCATTTATCAAAAGTCAGCGTTCGGAAGGGAAAAGACGTTGAATGGTGAGGTCTGTGTGTCAAAAGAAATTGATCTCGTCTGTCAAAAATAAGAGTAATGTTTACAAAGTTGTTCGTGTTGACGGAAAGTTTAAGGCAATGTTTCAATCGTCACAGAAGGGAGTTTTCAGTACTGTCACGCTTCATCGAGATTCGAAGAATCAAAAGATTCGGAGATTAAAGTTTCACTAACTCTGCCAATGTATACAGTATATATTACATATATTGGCGGTGTCCTGCGTAGAGACACATGTACGTGCACGCGCACACTCGCAGGCGAGCGAATAAAGAGGAGTCCTTCTTTCCTTAATGGTGTCACTTGTACTTCCGCCGGCCTTTTCACGGATCTTCTGAAGATTCCTTAAGTTCAAAAGAGTGGCCTGCTCTTTTCTATCTTCCTTTCTTGATCTCTTTTTACCTCTTCCTTGAATCCGTAACTGTAAAGTTACAACATGGCACAGTAAGTGCGCAATTAACAGATAAGCGGAAGATCTTATATTACGGAAGATCTTAATTAAATAAAGTGGACGGCGGATTTTCAAAGCGGAAACGTAGCTATTTCTAGTAATATAATTTCAAATAGGATACACTTTAAATTATTGTTAAAATCTGTACTCTCGCACCAACAATCTAAATAATATAACAAGAATAATATAACGTGCTGTTGCGCAGTCCAAAGTATCCCGTTATTCAGGAATACGATAACCCAGGTCAACGTGATAATCTCCGTCTAGAAACTCTGCAATTCGCAATTCGAGAATAGAAGTTTCGGACAGAAATGGAAGATAATCGAGGTATGATCTCCAGCTCTCGGTCGCCTCATTTATGTCGTCGCCATTACGTTTTTTTTTTGTTTGACCCGCCTATACTCGCGAATAAAAAAGGCGACATAATACTGTGGACAGGACATAGTTTGAAACATATTCGGAGTATCGAGCTACGGAAAGAGAAAAAAACGCTCGCACCTTGTCGACGAAAAACCAACTTCAAAGCGGCTTCTCACGATATTTCTCGCCGGCGTTTCTTCGTCTTGTCACGTTGGTGTCGACGTCACCGTCCCGCCGTCGTTGTTCACATTGTCGACCGAGGCTAAGGAGACGCGTACGCTATAATCCGGTCCAACAGATTGCTGAAGAGGTGATGCGCGAGGCCGGGCTAGGTTTTCAAAGAACTTCGTAAAAACTGTCATCAGTATCATGGTTCGCCTCTCGCGTTCGAGTTGCTGAGAAGGCGAGGAGAGATAAAGCAGACGAGCAAAAGAGAAGAAGAGAAAGCCAAGGTGGATGCTAAGTTGGAGCGAAAAGGGGAGGGATTGGAGGACGCAAATGG
The DNA here is from genome assembly GCA_011638315.1 of Tetramorium parvispinum. Classification (NCBI taxonomy): domain Eukaryota; kingdom Metazoa; phylum Arthropoda; class Insecta; order Hymenoptera; family Formicidae; genus Tetramorium; species Tetramorium parvispinum. Next base: position 38,085 of record VBVR01000730.1, on the reverse strand, counting down.
GATTGCCTCTCGAATTTCTCGTCAGCTCGTGGCAAAGACTAGGAAACATTCGAACCAAACTTCTTTATTCGTCGGGAGCGATGGCCTACGCCACGGCTTTTCTTCTTGAAAGTAATGGAAGTTTCTTCTTTTACTGAAAAAGACGACTTTGTGGAATTTGCGACGGTGATATTTTCGTGGCCAAAGCCGCACTTATTCACGGTAATAATATTGGATAATTTTAATTCAATAAAAGAAACTGATCAGTTTTTTATATTTTTATTCTTAATATAGACTCCACTCTTAAAAGAGGCATGTTCAATCGGTACTCGAAAGTCTCGAAATATTGTTGCCTCTTTTCTGCGATGCTAATTAGTTTTCTCGCTTGGTTTACTTTGTATTGCGAGACCAATAAGACATGAAAATTTATTAATTTTTTGCTATTCTTTGCTTTGAAAATTAATTTAAAAAAAATTACTTAATATTAGGCTATCGAGCCTCTCGTAATTTTTTAAAAACTAAAGCAAAAAATTACTTTTAGTAGCAAAAATAGCAAATAATTTTCATATCTTATTCGTTACGTTGTACAAAAAAATGTACATATTTCTACAATTGCATACACACACGCATATACAAAGAAATCTTGAAACACTTCTTGTTTTTCAATTTTATTGCGACAATGAGAGAACTCTCTGTTACGACGGGGTAAAGGATTTTGAAATATAACAAGACATAGCGATTCATATTAATGTTGTTAAAATATCGATCGACCCACGCCGCGTCATTATCATCTCCGCAGAGAGCTATTCTCAAAGAGTGCATGTTCACAGAGCGTATGTTTTCCACAAGAATCTTTGAAATTCCCAGAGGACACATTCTCGCATAATGATTCAATACAGCATATTCATGCGAATCCTTTCATTTCGGAATATTAAAGGCAGCGTTTTGTGAAAAGACCGGCAGAGAGAATTGTCGTCGTGCGCGGCAGGTTTCATTATCGCACTCTTCCGATATGTATCGGTTTTATGTCCGAAGTTTCACGCCCCGCGGTATGAATCCCAAACTTCGCTTACGGAAATGAGAATAATTAAACAGGAATCATAGCGAAAGAGATAGCAGTTAGTGCAAAATATAGGCTCTCTAAGAAATACGATGAGAAATGAAACATAGGTATTATCATGTTAAAAGAGGTAAAAAATTTTTAGAATTATCAAAAACTTCTCGAAAAGCTGAACTTTTCCAAACAAATGTCAACTATAGAAAACTATAGAAAGAACATGTAAAAGCTTTTTACGTAGATAAATTCGCGGATACGTCTTTACACACGCTCCAAAAATATTATTTCAATTCTGAAATGTGTCGCTTGATAAATTCTGCCAATTTGCTCTCTTTTTCCCTTTAAAGAGACACGATAATCGAAAGCAATCCAGTCGCGTCGATATTAATGAGATCAAGGGTAGTTGAATGAAATTCCCGTATCGTTGAACGAAGTTCTCGGCGAATCGGAGAACACTTCCAACACAAACAGGTTGAATATTTGGGCAACCTACGAACATATTAGCAAGCTCCTTTGCCTGCCGACTCCCGCGGGGGACAATGGGAGCACCAGAGGGCGGAGACGCATACTAAGCTCCGAGTACATTCTAATAAAGCCACTCGTCCTCTCGCCCTCTGAATAATGTTCTCCGTGCCGGTTGAATCCACGTCGGAGCTAGCACGTGCATGTAACGATAAGATTTGCCGGTTAGAAGCGTTCGTGAATACTTCCCGAGTCGTGGATACATACCGCAAATATGACGAACGACTCGAATCAAATTTACGGTTTTAATAAAATTCGTATATTTGTGAAGCGTGGAAATTGGACCGCATAGAATTTTAATTCAAATTTTGATAACGCTCTAGAAATTCCAAACGGCACCAACGAGATATTTTATTTACAGATGATTTTTTATTATTTTATTTTATTATCTTATGGATGGCTCGGGAATTTTTTAATTGGGTTTAAAAAATTAATCGGGTAGAAAAAAGAATGGCAATCAATCGCATAAAAATCTTTCTTTATATTTACGTCTCTATAATATCACGTCAAAAGTTTAACTATACAATAAATCTGAGATTTATCAAGAGAATATGCGAATTCAATCAATATGAATCACTATAGAAATGAGAACGGCGAAGAAGTAACTTCGCAGAAATCGTCGCCAAATTATTTTCTTTCGATTGCACTTTTAAGTGTATCAGCATGCATAGAGCACAACAAAGTACACTCGCAACAGTTTTGAAAAGCCGACATCACTTGTACCTCTTTACTCGAGTTTGCATCTCTCTCTCTCTCTCTCTCTCTCTCTCTCTCTTCCCGTAAACGCGCATCGGCAATTGCATCGATTACTGACCTATAAAACCGCATTTAAAAGGCGGATACAACGCGAGGACACACTCGTCTCTTCGCATCACGGTTCTGCTTCATCGTCTAACGTCCTCGTCCCTGACACTTTTGTTTCCCAAGTAACGCCACGTTATCATTATATTTACAAGCGCGTTCACGGTGGAACAATGGACCGGGTCTCTATGCACGCGCCGCCTTTTCTCTGTCGTAGGCGAGGCAACGGCCACGCTTCAAATCCGTACCAGGTACACGCCTTTTGATGGCGCGAGATAATTTCCCGAGGAATCACCGATATATCTATGCGCGCGATTATTAAATAATCGATACCGTTCGAAATAGTAGCCCGGCTTTCAAAGGCGAACTACAATGGCAGATCGCTTTGTCTTGCGCCATTAGCAAATGCACGCGCGTCTTGATTGCACATTGGATGCATCGTCCAGCTAGGAAATATACTGTCTAGATGGTCGATTGCATTCGTAATGATTCGCTTTTGACTTTAATTGAACTAAATTGAGATTAATCGAATTAAATTCTGAAAATCAAATTAGAAAAGCAAGTAGTTTAAAAGATAGAAGTTTTCGCAGTAGTCGTAAAATAAACGACAGTGTATTCGTTTTTAATTCTTTATGCTTTAGTATTATTGTCCAGTATTGTAACAGTTAATCAATTAATTACTAAGTTTAATATATCTCTTTTAACTCTTTTCTATTTTTACTTCTGGAAATGACATAGAAAGCTTAATAGACATCGACAAAGTTGACCTTTAATACTGTCAATGCGAAAAGCAGAGATAGAAATTGATTTCGAAAATAGCTTCCTCATAGAATTCATGTAGAAATATATAAGGCCATTCCAGCAATATTGCTCCCGTATATATAACTTACTAAGTGTATTAAAATTTGGTAAATGGAATAATCGTATTTCCGATCAATACGCGTTTCTGCACGTGTTCCATTCTCTGGCGTCGCGGCTATTCCGAGCGTATGACCAAAAATCTAAGAAACGTGCACAGAAACCGACGAGATCGATATTTTGCACACCCCCCTCCCCATCTTACCGAGAGGGCAGTCCTCGCAGTAATTCAATCGGAAGTCTGTAATCTAGGAATCGGAAGCTTTGAAAGGGCCTGGCAGATTACTCACGGACTCGATTCAGGCATCGGCGAGCGAGGGTGTCTTCGTTAAGCATTCCGTGCGTTGACTCGCACTAATCTGCATCCTTACTCGATTCGTTGTCGGCTGCTCTCCCGATGACATTCCCGGTTGCAGATGTCTGCCGGTGGATTGTTGGTTCTCCTTTCACTTTAATACGAGTCGAAAGCCTCGCTACGTATTCGCAGAGAGCAGAATAGGATTGCGTCTGAATTCGATGAGTAATTTGCAAGAATTTCTTGTCGCCGTCTCTTGATTAAACGTGTGAACTTTTAATGTGAACAAATGCCGTCCCAGCAATTACGAAAGTCTTATGTAAAGTGTTATTAACGTGCAGCTCGTAAAGACAGCCTAATTGGGTATTATTCGGTTACGATACTAACATGAGTTCTCGAGAACATTAGGTTAGTTCCCTGACTAGACTGTAACTACCTCAAGGATATAATCGGTAGTCTCTTGAAATTGATACTTCAGTCAACCTGAAGAGTTTATCGATAGTTGGCGAGTCCTTCGTAAGAAAGGCCCTCATTAAGGTCAAGTACGTTGCACGTCATTTAGGATATCTCCTGGAACACTCGTCCTTATTTCGCACCATGCAGTTTGTAATTTGTTGTCTCCCCACTGAGATCGTTAAATAATATACCCCGGATAGTGCCGAGATTCACAAAGTAGCGGTTCATAATCTTTATTGACATTGCATAATTGAATAGGGATTTCCGTACAGTCTGATATAAAAATAGATTCAAATCGCAACCTCAGAACCTAACGTATCGACTCCAGAAATCCATTAAACACTTCAACCATGTTGCATAAGCGGCCCACATAGCTGATTGGTTTCTGGCGCACGTAACATTGTCTCATATCACCGACACAATATGCCTTCCGCGTGTTGCGCATCTCAAACGTCGGACTATCGCTGTTGACTAAACTGCAAATGACTTATCCAAACATCTCAAAGCATCCCCGAGCTAATTAGAATTCCCGGTCAGATCGATTAATGTTGAGATAACCGAATCTTGTGAATGTACCGGCTAAACGGATGTACCAACCAGGTCGTAGCCCGGTACGACTATTTTGTGACTCGGTCAATGCGAAACTTGGGACCCGTAGACCCACCCGGAAGTCTCGGTCCACAATAACGGGTAGCTGGGGCGCTGGTGGGATGACGCAGAATGCGTCGTCGTAATGTGTACCGCTCATTAGCAAGTGTTTCAACTTTCGTCAAGTTTCGCTACCTCGGCTTGTGTGCACGCTATCCGCCTTAGCAATTCTAACGGTCTAACTGCTCTCTATCTTTCCCGCCAACTGCACATGACGACCGTTGTACGTGGTTGTTGCGTCGTTATAACCGCCGGAGTTCGGTTGAACTGCTGAAGGAGGCCACCGCGTTATTGGTGCTCGTAAAGCATACGACTCGCGAAGCTTCGTACCGTCGGTGACAGTAAATTATAATTAATAGAAGAACAACTTTTGTCGATTACATTGTATCGTTGACATTTTCAATCCAATCTACCGTTTTATGATCTTTACTAGAATTTCTGTCAATTTTACGAAAATATTAATTTTTTAGTAAATCATTTTTTTCATGTAAGAAAAGGATTTTTAAGAATCGCGAATGCTGTTTAATAGCATACTTAAAAAAAAATTTATAAGTTCTCAGCATTTTACCATTTTTTTTAAGTCAAGTTCTCGATTGACGTGTTAGGATGGTTCGATCAGGGTACGATTTAATTGTCACAAAATGGCGTTGTCGTACCATCGGAAAAACGGCAGCGAGCACATATAGCTGTGCATTCGCGGTCAATCTACATGCCAAAAAAAAGTGCAAACGGGCAATGTGTTAGAGAAAAGGTACCGCGACGAGAGGGGGAAGAGAACGCGCGTTTACCATCCCCGGCAATTTGCGCGCCGCGCCAGGTTTACCGCCCTCAAGCATTTATTTCGAAGCTTTCGCCAGAAATCGCACGCATTTTTGTTTTAATTCGCTGCATCGTCGCCATCCGATTCAATGTTTATATTGCTGCAACATGGAATCCCTGGAGGCGCGGTATCTACACGCGCGCGAATGCCATTCGCGCTGCAGCTCGCGGCGGCATATACGTGCGTGCGTGCGTGCGTAACTGTGTATGCGGGAGGAACCACGCAGAACCGCGCGGAAGTTTGTACAGTCCCTGACAAACATTGTAATCCGGTAACACTCCGACTGTGAGGATTGTCCGCGACCGGAGCGACGATCGGAGCGAGGAACGAAAAGCGATAGAACGAGAGAAACGCACGGACTTGTATGCGTACACATGCGTTATATGACGCAACGCGTACAGCAGGCACAGTGCACATATGTATAGAATGTAATGGGGAATAAGAATTGATAGACAACATCGCGAGATACACTTTCCGTCCTACATCAGATAATTTACGGGCAAACACAGAACTCGTACGAAAATTCAGAAATTCGTAATTTGGAAAATTTACTGAAATGTATAGTATCATCACAACTGCTGTAGCCGCTTTTAGCTGCGATTAAAAATGTATCGACGATTAAAACAAGTGCGATTTCCTCGTTTAAATGATGACGCATACGCGCTCATTGATGAGCTCCGCTTTCAATGGAGAGCAGCGAAGAGATAAATTAATAAGTTACAATATGGCTGAGGGGTATGCGTGTCAGGAAATACCACACGCTAAACCATTATACGGATAACAATGGACTCATTTTCTGGTCGCCGGATCGAGAGGGCGGGATGGAAGGTAGGTCGCGTCGTACTTGGCATTTCGTATTCATTGACTGCACGATGAAGGAGCGGATGAATGGGGCAAAGTAGGTGGCGAACGCTAATGGCAGGAGGGGGATTACAAGCGAGTTAATCTGATAGCAAGCTCCACGGGTCAGACGTAGCGCGGCGCGAAGATGTTTCGCTTAGTTGCCCCTGGACGTTAAGGCTCTGAATTGGTCGACTCGTCGCGAAGGGCTGCTGAGCTGCAGATAGGGGCGCGAACTCGCTAGAAGTTGAAGTGCGAACTTGCGTCCGCGCGAAACTCGGCGGAACTTGCTCGCTACGTCGAATGACGCTCGTAGAAATGCATTAAACGCATTGCGGCTCGGGAGGGGGGGAGGGGCGACGGAAACTCGAAGTTTATACGAACAACGTCGCGGAAATCATTGGAAATCATAATTTAACCGGCTGCAGTAAAGCGGATATTTATAGCCGTGTAGTTATATTGCAGGAAAGCATCGCTTCTCTTCTTTTTTGCATAGTTTCTGATGCAATTTTCCAAGTAGCGAGTTCTTCTCTGCATTTAAATAGAAGCAATCAGTGAGTAAAATTGTTCAACGTATGTTTGTGTGCGATATATATATTTAAAAAAACGATTAAACGTGTCTGAGAAAAGCGAAGATAATTTTTTCAAATTTGCAATATTTCCGTCGCGGCATTGAACTTTATAGATACGCAGCGTTTTAAACGGGAGGGGATCAAACTTCAATCTCTGAAAAGATAGGAAACTATTATATCATGAAGCGTACCGATTACGAAAAGGGACAGACGCATTTCTCGGAATTCAGTTTGATTATTCTCTCCTCGAGGACGAAACGAGATTCCGGTTCCCAGATCACTTCCGGGCGAACGACATTTTTCACGATCCTCCTCACGAAAAGGGCCCAACCCCGAAATAGAGTCGAGCCCTTAACAAATCCACGGACGGGATGAGATGAGAGCAGGGCGGTTGCCCGTCATTACAACGGCGGTATTCCAACGACACGTTGACGTAACGACGTCATCAACGGCGTTTAGAGCGTACAAGGAACGTCGTTGCCGGAACGAACGGCGGGGAGGTTTTAGAGTGCGGTTTCCAGTTCCCTCGGACCGGAGAGGAACTGACTAGCCTGCCGTGCGAAACGAATGGCCCGTCGTAATCGCGGCCCCTAAACGCCCGACATTTGTTATCTTTAAACCAGTTGCGCGAGGGGGAGCAGGGAATGACGGTGACGGGCTTCGGGGGATGATGGCGGAGTGGAGTACGCTTGGATCGAGACCGGAAGGGAGAAAAGGGATCGGTAAGATAGATTAGCGGAATGATTAGCGACAGCTAATGGGGCTCGCTGTTACGTGGTTGGCTCACCTACTAACACCAACCTCTGACTAAATCCGTGAGGTCGGATTGCGAGGCGACAGTTCATTTTTATTCTGCTCAGGAGAACAAGAAAATCATCGCTGGACATTGTGTAGCGGTAAGGAGAAAGGAGTTAACCGAGGACGGAGATAAAGAAAGGTCCCGGCACTCATACATGATAAGTAAAATGACGAGCTGAAGATACATGCGCTATCTCGCTCTTTCAAGATTTTCTTTTTATAATTATATAGTCGTGCTATTTCATTCTATTCTTTCTTGGTCCTTCTGTTCATTTTTCATTGAGGTCGCTGTATTAGCGCTGCTCGTAGAAAAGCTCCTTTCTCCATAATTGATCGTTTTCGAAATACGACGGTCGTCAAAATTGCAATAAGCCTTCGCTTGTATCATTATGCTGAACGTATCGTATCATTCCATTGACAGGTTTGTATCTCGATTTGAACCTGAAACGCACACGTTTCCTCGTCAATGATGACCTACTTCCTTATCGTGTCTGCGTCTTATCGGTCTCACCGTCTTCCGCGGCGTTAACGGGGACTCGCGCGTTGACAAGTTCGCTATCAACAACAGGCGTCGGGAGATCACGAATCCCTCGTCGTGTAGCTTGCAGCCGTACACGTATTATCGAGTGCGAGGCGTGCTTGCGTCGGGTTTGCATCGATAATTAGTTTGCCGGAGATTTCCGCCTAATTTATGTCCATGCCAGACCGTGGCCCCCTCGTCAGAGCCCCCCACCAATCCCGCAGTGTCGAAACACGTCGGAGAACAAGGCAGATATCGCGCACTCCGATTCTACAATGTGCATCGAAGCGTATATACCTGCATTGTATTTAACGCGGGCTTCTCGAGCTGCAAACTTGGAGAATTGCGAATGATGAAGGGCATAATTTATATACATGTCCATGTTTTTCTTCAAAATGTTATTAGTTATCTTATGTACAAATAAATTCGGTATTTAATCGAATTAGATGTTGGAAGAAAAGATATAATTTCTATGTAAATAAATTTAATTATATAATTATGTTTTATATGCATATATATTAGATATGGATCTATTTACATAGAAATTGTATCTTTATTGACAATATCTATACTTTCATCTATGATAAAAGAAGCGTTCGATCGTTTCCTTGAAAAATTCTGCCGCATCTTCTCTTATGTTTCAAAGTTTCGATTAATCAAACGAAATGCTTATATGTATATACATGACCGTATAAGCGAACGAGGGTAGTGCATTTTCCAGCGGGTAGTCTCTCGTTATACCGTAATATGTTTATATCCTTTTATCCTTTCTGCGATGTCACAGGCCGTCATTAGAGATGCGCTCTGCGAGCAAGGAGAACCCTAGTATCTCCTTGCTCCTCCACCCCTGGATCGGCGTCCTGAAAGCCTCGTTTCCCCTGTGGAACATCCAGATTATGGGTTTATTATAAAAGCCATATCCACGTCGCACTTTACCCAGTTGGGTCGTTCCGACCTGACCTGCGACCTGTGACACGTCCGCGACAACGTGTCGCACTAGCGATGGCGTTCTCTACGAGTTTTCTTATGTACAACTTGTCAGATGGTCGCCACTATAAACGAATCAACATCGCATTTTTTTTCCATGGGTATTTGTATTGTTTTATTCGATCTTACTTTATTCGAATTCGCTTTTTAAACATAAGAATTTTTCAAAATGAAGATGATTTATCTAATTTACAGAGAATTTTATATAGGTTTAAACTTTGTTTCCGTTAGTTTTTTAAAGAAAAGACAAGAAAATGAGGAAAAGACAAATTAATTGAGGTCTGCGAGATTGATAAATCTTACACTTAATTTAGTAAACACCTAAAATTACATTTCGCGCATTTATGTTACGTAAAACCCTTGGTTGGCTTGTTTAGTTAAGTCGCGTTGCAATTAATTTTGTCGCAATGCGAACGTGCGGTACGATCTACTACGGCTGATCGGACGAAGGGTGTAACTATTAAATTGGTATTTCATCCAGTTACGCGATTGCGGGCAGCCCTGTTCTGTAATTAACGAACTTTGATATTGACCGATATACCACGAGCTGAGCACCGGCGTGCACGACATGTAGAACCTCTGCGATCTGCATAAAAGAGGCAACTGCAATTTGACGAAATGTACTCGCCACTATTGATTAGGATGATATCCATTAAAAGTTTGAAGAAAAGTGTTGGCTCAGCGAATTCGATTAAATTTTGCTGATACATTATCATTTTATGAAAAATCAATAAGCTGATAAATAGGAATACAATATTTTCTGCTCTATGCGTTTCATATGTCATCATATTTCTTTATTGAAATTTACTTTATTGAAGTTTACTTAAATATTATATCATTCTCTAGCTTAAGTCTTTCGACTGACTAACTTATTTATCGTTTTACTTACAATTAGAGTAGTAAAACGTTGATAGAGTGATCACAAAAACGTTCACGGCAGTTGTTGGGTCTATAATTATTGCCAAAATTATTCACGGCAAATGAGACGGGGCGTGGCCGAATAGGAATCGCGTGTGGCGAGGAGACGAAATTCATATACATAAGTATATATATATATGTATGTACGTACATACATACATAAGTCCATACGTCCGTAAAAATAAATTGGATGACACTCGCCGAAGATTCTCAAAAATTGAGGAAATAACGTGAGTGACGACAACGACCATTTGTGTCTCTTGTTCCTTGCTAGTTCCTTGCGATGACGCTTTTGCTTGCTCATCTGAAGTAGAGATATGGAAATGAAAGGTGAAAAGAGTCGATAATCGTTGTCGCACCGCAGAAATGTCGATAATTCGTAGTACGTATTTCCAATAAATTCATCTTGTAGATATTCTGCATAAAAACGAATTATATTTAATATAAAATAGTTTAATATAATTAACAGAATTAACAATTCGATGTGGTCTCTACAGAATATTTAATTATTTAATTGCACGTAAAATTAATCCTAAAATTTTATTTCGGAAGTTTATTATACATAACATCCTGTACACCATTTCATTTAGCACCTGTGCATTCTCGGGCATTATCCTTCCTCCGAAACCCGTGTTTCATCATCGCCTCAAAGGATCCTTGTTCCTGAGAGAGAAAGTTAGAGGCGCAAATGAATTCATTAATATACTTCCGGATGCATCTCTTCTTCGTTCATTGGACCAGTCGTTGACGTAACCCTTCTCATTCTTCCCCGCCGTTCCTTCACCTTCCGGAGCTTCGATTGGATTTTATAGAGCGGCTGTTAATTATTCTCCTACGACCCCCTTTCCGTCGCTACGCTCCTCGTAACCTCCGCACCTTAGAAATATTAATTTCTCAATTTCCTCTGAATCGTTACAGTACTCTCTTCGTCGGAACCAGCCTTAATTGCCGCGATTAAATTAGACATCGACAGTTCGGGTAGAAAAGGAAGAAAACCAAGAACTCGGCAAGAACGTAACGAGTGACTCGCCTGAAAATTAGACCGATTGAATTAGATGGTGGATTGTTATCGAACTGGTGTTCTGGTGTTAGAGGTAGCTAATTTGAGAATTAATGTTTTCATTAATAATATTAAAAATATATATAATAAGAAAAAGATAGGGACGCGTATATAAAATATAATTAACAATTACTTTAGTAAAAATATAAGAGATGTAGTTATTACTATTATAATATTTTACATTAATCTATAATTAAAATTTAGAAGCATGATAATAAAAAAGTACTAATATCAAATATCACATTATTTTAATGAAAAATAATCGCATCCATATTCTCAGGCTTAACTTTCAGAATCTTTTGCAGTCGTAGATGGTAGATATTATTTGAGATTTAACATAAAAAATTGATTGTTCCATGGTGACCGAGCGAATTAAAATATCTCGCGTAGTATATTCTTGTCGCGTTTCACGCGCTTGCACTTTTAGCAAGCTTACTTTTGCGAACGTTGCTGCGTTATCTGCGAAAAGGCGATGTCGCTAGTGGCTTCGGGGTTTTTCTGTGGCGAGGAGTGCAAAAATCCGATTAGCGGAGAGCGTAGCTGTTATAAGGGGTGTGTGCACATCCGGACCGGAAAGGGCGGGTGCGTGTTAGCGGCTAAAATGGATGTGGTATAATTCACCTGGCCTTCCAACGCGTTTCCCAAACTTCGGCGTAGACCGCGAACGTGTGCAAAGCCAGAAAAGTATACTATTAATATATATAAACATTTGGCTCCCGCAACGTGCCGCAGGCATTTCGAACATTTCTTTTATTTCTTTTCGCATTTGTTATTGATAATCTTTTTTCGCCTTCTTCATCTGCGACCACTTCTCGCACGCTTATTCCAGAAGATGACGATCGATAATGCTCTTATCAGACGGCGTGTGAGAGAGTCTTGCATTATCTGCCGTAATGGCCGGAGATCGATAAAATGGCACACCACTGGATATTAGTGGCTTAATAATTAACATTAATTGGATACGATCTCGCGCGATGCAGGAAATTTTCTCAATATTGCCTAAATCGCGCGTATAGAAGATTGAGAATATTTTATCGGCATCTAAAAATTGCATTATGCAGCTACGTAATTTTTCGATTATAAAATAATATCCGTAAAGTGTACTCATAATCGGTCACAACAATAGGTCACAACAATAGGAGGATATTATCAATGTAATAAAAACTAATCTTATATGTTTCACGGTATCTCTCTTCCGTTAAAAGAAAACAAAAGAATAGTCGAAGCACATATATTTTTTTTTCATAAAAAACGGAGAAGTAAATGCGGTTTCTTGGCTGGCTCTCGGATGGAGGACCTGGAAATAGAGTAGGAAAATAGGAAATTGGAGACGCTCGATTTCATTCGGTATCGGTTGCTTTTATTTTCTTTTTCAAGCTGTTCGAAAGCTGGTAAGTAATATTATTGCAGGTCAGTTGATGACGGCTACGAATGTCGTTTGTCTTCCCATGGACACGTAGCATAAAACGAGTATCGTTACAAATATATTTACTCCCATTTTACACAATTACTTCCTTTCGATTACCTCACTCACTGCCTCTTTGTCTTTGATTACGCTTACAATCAGAGACCCTAATCTACAAATAGCGTAATATCACCAGCGCGATTTTCTTCAACTTTTAGTTTGTAATCGCAATAAACGAGCCAATAATTGAATCAATATCTCTTAACATTAATCTCTTATAATGATGACCGCGTGATATAATGAGTTTTATCGACAGATCTTTACTTGCAATTGAGTAAACTTGCGACGATAAAACTCGGCAACCTACGTAGTAAATCTTTATCGCGTGTATTTCTTGATTACCGTATATCTTAGCCATATATCGTACAACATTAAGTTCTCCTATCACCAGCTGTCATTACGGAGTAACGAGTGAGATTTAAAAAGCATGTGTAGGCAATTGCGGTTTCCACTTTTCGCGTTTCATTATCGCGAGACCAAATGGATGATCCGAGAAGGATGGGAATGATTGAAAGGCACGCGACCGATTTCATTCACGTTCGGTTATCTTCTCTTATTCCCGCCTTATTGCCCAAGGGGGGCGTACGGTCCACCGCGACAGGAATACGAAGAAAGCGGCGTTCCCGGATGACGAAGGTTATGCGAGGGGAATGAGAATCCTGCCGTGGTATTAGCTAGGGAATTTTCTATTTCAGATTCCGCGAATCCATTTTATCTTAAACTTCGTAATTCCATACCGCCCGTCGCCCTTTCCCCGTGCACCTTCGAGGCACGAAGGAATTCACCCTCGCGACTTTTCTACCCCGCTGGGTATTCCCTACCCTCGACCTGCCTTCGTCGGCCGTCTTCGTTTCTCACAGCCGGGCGAGAGGCGGGGGAGTGGATGGACGTTTTTATATTTTCCAGCGGGCAGCGAGAGCGGCCGCTGCATTGCCGCCCGCCAACCCGGATTTTCCGCCCCTGTGATATTGGACAGCAAAAGTTAAAATCGTCCGTATACTCGTGCACGCGCGAGCGAAGTAAAACGACTGCTCGTTTATCTCGCGTTTTTAAATCGCGCTACAACGGAAATACTCTGGAGTTAAAGTGCCACGAGGCAGGATAATCGATCGAAAACCTTTCGCGTATTCATGTAACATCGATTAATATCAATTTTGATACACATATCCGTTGCGATGGCTCCAAACAAGTCCTTTTAATGCTTCACGTATCGCATAATAAATCGCATTGACGGGAACATGTATCGGAATCAGATAGCGTGCCAAAAGAGCGTCATTTACCAAATGTATAAATTTACTCAAACTTTGCGTTAAACATTTTTCTATCATAGTCTTATCATTAAAATGATAACATCAATTATACACACAAATGCATCATTTAAATCAGAGAGTCAATTTATCCACATTGTGTATCGTTCTGCGGTGCGAGACTGACTCGCCGAGTAAGTGAGACAAATTCGGTACTCCAGGAATGTAAGTAGACGTGCGGCCTGCATCTCCGACGGAATAGCTGTGGCGTCGTCGCATTCTTGCCGCGGGAAAACGAGCGGCAAGGTAGGCGCGGGTGAAAAAAGAAATTACGAACGCTCCGAGAAGCGTGAAATTGTTACTATCACGTTGCCATCCAATGACGACGACGACGACGACGACAACGACGCGCTGACAGCGCGCAGTTTCCGGTTTGCGGCGGGTGCACACGAGGTAGTATCAAAGTGCACGGACGGGCGGGCACACGAGAACGTACCTGCATTTACACTTAGATGCTCCGCAAACACGCTGAACCTATTAGCCTGTACATTTGCCGGCTCCGTCGCCGAGAATTGATATACGCGGATAACAGATGCGATCGCATGACGACGATACGGAAACACGCGCTCGCAAAACACGGTTGTATTGTTTTAATGTAAATATTAATGACGTTTCATTAAGATTAATGTTGTATCGCGCGAACATTTGCTTTCCCAGCGTTCACATCGTGAAAAATTTCTTTTCTTTCTAGTATACGTTAAATATAAATTTTTAAGGGTTTCTAATCCCTCTTCCTGATATAATGACTGAAAAGAAACAAAATTAAATCACTTTACTTTATCAAAGCTAAATGAGAAATAGGTATTTCCTTAGTCGTACAACAATGTCGTGAATGGTTTCGCTCTTCGCCAAAGAGCTTGCATCCCTTAGGGGACCTCCAAGATCTCAAGTTTCGGCAACATCCACGTTGGGAAACATTGCCTTAGGTAGTCCATAAACATGGCTGACGTAATGGTCGCTGTATTTACCCTCTCATAGCGCGAGATTAATAACGTGGTTGATGCAGCTACAAGGACGGTACATATGCATGTGACCTTATCATTGTTGTATTATATGATTCCAGTAATTCATATCGGACAGATTTATGTATTGCCTATTACACCCGCGAGTAATGAGCTGTCTCCCGCGAATAATAAGGTAATTCTTATGGCGATGTAAGTACATTAAAGTTTGTTATCGAAATGAATATGTTAGCAGCGAAAAAAAAAATTCTCCGTGCTTCGATCTCACAGATACAAAAGATTACCGGTTGATTAATAGAAAGGCTACTGCGTGCCATAAATATGCATAAATCGAGGAAACTCCAGTATTTGAAATTATTCCAATCCTATATTTATTAATATGATTAATAAATAATTTGCGTATATTATCATGAATGATTAAAATATTAAACGGCTACTAAATATATGCGCATATTAAAACCGTTGCTATAAATTGTTATGAATAATTTAATAATATAATGGTTTCCTCCGATCTCTCTCTCTCTCTTTCTCGCGCGGTGCGAACTTTATTCGTGAAAATCACGCTTTTGCATTTGTAAAAACGCGAAAACTATAAGTTTGCGTTACCGGCTTCCCTGCTGCTGGAAGTCCTTTACGTGCCTCCGTGTTTATGCATCTTGGCTGTACGAGCGTTGAGTAATGGCCACATTAGACCCCGCGGTTGTTCAATTTTCACGACGCGTGCTGTCGCATCTTTCTGAACAATTACGTACATTCATATGTGAAAAGGTAAGCTCGTAACACGCGTCTCGCTCTAAGTCGGGTCACGGCGGATCCCGCGATAATACCTCCCGGTACAGCCGGCATTAACGCCCGCCTTTGCGGAAATTAATTTCCGCCGCCGCATTGTCAAATTTTCACGGGGATGCTACGTACGTTTGGGAGTCGGCGGCTGCCGAGCTTCTTTACGCGGTGATCCAGCGTGCACCGAATTGCCTGTTACACTCTTACGTAACTCCCGCACTGTATCACACACTGCGGACGCCGCTGCATCCCTCGAGAGGCAAAGTTTACTCTGTTTTTGCGGAAATCCTCCGCGAGAAGACATGTACGACGTATGTACATAATGTGCGACCGCGTTGAAATTAATTTGAAGTTATAAAAACCGCAATAAGCATCGTAAATTTTATCTCGCAAGAAAAAAGGAAAACTGCACGGAGCGGAAAGTTATCTTATGAAGTTTTATTAATTCAATGTTTATTTTTTTTATTTTGCAATTTAAATTATGTTTTGTTTTATCACGCTTGTGAATTGACAATCAAATCCTGATACGTTTATATTTTTTATATTATTTTTATAACGATAACAGTTGGTTGATTGATTAAAATTCTAGTGTTCTTGTATAATAATTCGCGACTGCCATTGTCGCAGTTTATTATCGTTGAGCTCGCGATGTAGTGTAAACGAACCTTAATTTACTCGCAAACGCACGCGGAAACATCCTCTTGTTGTGAAGTCCGTAGATGCAGGAGGCACGGAACGGGGATGCTAAACGAGAGGGGGGTGTCATCATCCTCGGTGTGTACAAGACTCGGCAGCGACCCGACAGAAACCCACCCACCCCCTAACTTCCACCCCCGACGACGTAATTGAATCACGCTACGGACCGTCGGGGCATAAAACGTGGATTAAATACGATGCATACGTAGTACCGAATCCCGTTCCGGAGGGTTGCGCCGGCTTGCAGCGTGAGGATGTCGCCGCTGAATGTATCTAGTGTGTACACTGGGCGCTCCGAATACACCGGTATTCCAATGGACACCTGAATGACCGGTCCGTCGCCGCTAATTTGTGCACTTGCGATCCTTTTGAAGACTAATCCATGGGGGATTGTGAATCCGGCTAACCAAATCGGTTGCTATCGTAACCCTTCGCTCGAACCTCGAATGGAGCTTGTTGATATTTGCAGCACGCAAACGAGAATGAAAGTACGACGGAGAAATCGGGGATTTAAAGCTCTAAATTCCAACATCTATTTATAACGTAAACGCATCTGTTTTTAACTTCGGTGTCCTTTGACGCGAACCTCGTTTAGAACTGCTCGTGATTACACGATAGCGTGTGCAATCGCGCGACTGTTTTCAGTTTGACAAATGTAAACTGAAATGGTACGACTAGCGCAATTTCTCTCCAAGTATCGATGACTTATCGTCGATCGCTCGTCGCTGTTCGGTTCCGCGATACGTTGCTCATCCCGTTTCCCCTTTACTTTCTGGACGTCTCAATTTCGTTAAACCACGTCGGATCTCGGCGAAAACGAAGGATAGCGGTGATAGCGGAAAGGAAGCCAATAGGAAATTACGGGCGCGAAAGATAGACGACACGATAGCGGGAGCAAGAAAACTTGATGAAAGGGTAGAAATCCAGACTCAGTGCAAATCGAATCGCTCTTTTACTGCATTTGAGCTTTAGCGCTTCTCTTTGTCACTTGACTGATACACTCTAGTTTTTTTATTTCTATTTCTCCGACTTTTTTTGCTCTATATCAAGTGTGCTTTGCTTAAGTTCGTCGATTCTACCTTCAATTAATTTCTGAAACTATTGCACGTGATTCGAGAAGAGTAATTAAAATACAACGAAAAATTAGGATTTCGTTTATAAATTTTTAATTTTATTCAACAATTAATAAATAATTATATCTAATAAAAAGTCAAGAAAAAGTTTATGTGTATAGCATA
Source organism: Tetramorium parvispinum (assembly GCA_011638315.1). NCBI lineage: Eukaryota > Metazoa > Arthropoda > Insecta > Hymenoptera > Formicidae > Tetramorium > Tetramorium parvispinum. The sequence continues at coordinate 20,503 of VBVR01000730.1, read as the reverse complement.
TAAGAGCTTGTTACATCAATTTTGTTGTATTTTTAATAAAATCCAGCGTAGTTTTGGAGATTTGAAGATCGACGATTATCTCAGTTATTATAATCCACGAAACCTTGTGCCGCATCGGGATATCTTCACCTGAGAACATTTGTGAAATTTATGAATGTCGGTACTATTTTTGGAGAATTCCAAGGGTGAAAGAAAAACCATCAATCTCAGAGTTCCAGTTTCGCTCCGCGGTACGAGTGACGACGGCCGGAGCGATTCGAGGACGAGAATCTTTCCGCCCTATGCCGTTTATGAGCGAACTGTTCTCAAACTGTTTTGTAAGAAAGATAAATAGGTGCTTTTGATAAAACTCGACTGACGCACTTGGGCCCGGAGCATTGAATTTCATTATCGCGCGAGTCCTGATTTATCGCCCGCCTTACTCTCAAACGACCACTCGTCTTCTCATGAGCCCTCCTCGCGGCAGCCATCTCGATGATCCATTTCACAAACCGTGATAACAAATCGCGAACGGTTTGCGTACCCGAATGTTCCGAAGAATCCACATAACCAGCGTCGATTCCGCTCGTAGCGATAAAGATCGTCGTTTTCGAGAATGGTGTTATATTTTTCAGGCTGTGGTCACCAGGCTTTTCGGATTTCCGTCGCGTTTTTTTCCGTTTCCAAAATTTCAGACCGCGGTCGACCGTCAGATGCAATCGCCGAGAGAGCCGGGGCGCATTCGCGCGCGTTGAATAATCAAACGAAAAAATTGGCTCGCCGTAAATGTCCGTGGGATACCTATCGCCATCCTCTCCCAACGTGAAACTTGCTCTCTCTCTCTCTCTCTCTCCGCTGCTCTCGCCCTCCTCCGATCCACCGCATCTTCCGACGTTCTCTCATGGCCTGTCATAAAACTTTCATAACTTTCGGTATTTTCACGAGCGGCCTTTTGCCAGTCCGCTCATGCGAGTCGTTGGATACGGCTCTCCTCTTCCCGTCGTTTTCCTTAAGTAAGGGAACGATGGGAGGATAAACGGGACGTGTCAGGGATAAAAATATCTCGCGGTTAACTCCCGTGGCACAACACGATCAACTTCGACGTACTCATAATTTGAATACTTTTTACAAGCCCGGCGTATCGTCAAAATTGGTTTTTAACTAATGTCGCTCGCGCGAGGATCAGGGATGTAAATTTGGACCGAAGAATTCAAACTAAAAGCATATCTGCAAACAATCGAACAAATAATTCAATTATATCGGGAGTTTGATCTCAATCGTTATTGTTTATGTAGAATATTATTCCGATTAAAAAATTCGAGACATCCTGTTTGTTGTATTCCCATGTTACTAATACCGAGTTTTTTTTTGCGAATATTTATCTTTGCCACGAGAGAACATGAAGGCGCGGGATAAACAGACTGTCTGGTGTGTGCGAATTGTCACTGGCTGAGTGGTTCATAAATTCGCAAATAGCTGCTAACAATTCATGCCATTCAATGCGGGGACGTAACGTACCGGTAATCATTTCAAATGCACTGGCTGCACCTCTCGGTTGTGTCCGGGCAAACATTCCGGCTAAGTGATCGTCACACCGAACTCAACAATGACGTTCCGATCAACGACAATGCTAAAAATGTTGGCGCTTGTATCACGCTCAGAATGCTTCAATCGCAACGCTCGGTACGCGTTACCGAAATATGAAAAATATCACTGAAGTGTGATCAAATTGGAATGCATTGCAGAAATATTTAATGTACCTTATTGATTAATATATTTCGCGTTTTTCGGGGCGAAGGCAAACATTGGGAAATGAAACATATTGTTCCACGAGTCTCGAAAGGAATGAAAGGTGACCCATACCGACAAAGCGCAAAGTTGGATCGAATAGCCGTGGTATATGGTTTCTGTCGTTACTGTTGCAACTGCCGTAATACCTCTTACCAGCAGCAGCCGTCGCTCTCACAGGCCGTTAAATAACTTCGTGTCTCGAATATCGAAATGGAGCTACGGCGCAGACAGAACGATCGTTCCGATCGCGTATACAGCAAGAAACCATAGCTCACACTAGGTCATCGTTAGCGATATTTGTTTTTTTTTTTACAACCTCTGACGATAAATCGAAAAATATATAACCTACATCAGATCTCTTTCCAAAAAGCGTTGCTCATAGAGTAATTTTTTAAATTCTGTTATTAAGCCTTTCTGGTTTTTTATAGGTACTATTATTACAATATATAACGTTAATAATTTTGTCTCTCAGAAATAAAAAGGAAATATGATAAATTAAATCATTGTCAACTTTTTTATGAGGTAATTTTAGAACTTTTACTTCCCCAGGCGTGCGCACTCACCTATTTTCATTTAATTATCAAGCCGAAAAGAGTAGTGCCGTTTCATTGTTAAACCGAATTCTTGCTGATTGTGAAAATACAGAGGGCGGTTAATAATTCTGAAAGATTTCATTTCCTTGAATTAATTTCGAACCGGCGTGTACCACTTATTTCTGTAAAATTGGCCCTTTACGCGAATAACGTACAAAAGAAAAACACGCCAGTTCCATTCATTGCTTAATTAGCACTCTTCTTATTTTACCGACATGGCTTACCGTTGCTCTTAATTTCAAGGGATAATATCTCAAGGGAGAATCAACATTCAAAATGTGTATTTAAACATTGTGCGTTCTATCAAGTTACATCATTTCGCAATTTAACATTGCGATTGACCGCCAAGCTACATTACGAAAGTGCTTCCCTCGGTTTCATAGTACCGGATAGAAATTCGATTCATAACTACGTAACTGGTCATTAGACGGGATAACTTAAAAGTTATCCGGTGCTGATCGCAAGATGAGGACCGACGGGTTGCAATCGGATAGTTGGCGATTTACTGTAGTAATTACCAAAATTACTGAACCGCATAATGGCGGTAATTATCGCCGTAATTCGCGGTAATTGCTGCGGCAATTACTGGGCTGAAATCCTGAAGAACGACAGAAAGACCGGCAGGTGGTTGTCCGTCAGGGATGATCGCCTTTCCTCCCTTTTCGCCTGGATTTCATCCCACCTTCGCCTATTGATTTTGATGGAAAAAAAATGGCCGAGATATTATCGCTCAAGGTCAATTTTAACAGATGTTGCTTTTATATCAAAATCCCATGGCCGGTCTCGCCCTTTTACGCAATTAATATTTTCCATAGAGAAGTTTAATGAATAATTAGTATTAAAATTCTTCAGTTTGCAATCTTACAGTGTTCTAATCATTGTTATTTTGTTGCAGATCTGAGCTAGGAGGAAGGGACTGATACTTTCGGTGTATGGTGAGTTACTTATTAATTAACAAATTTGCATAAGAGATAATACGTAAGAAATAAGCGGTAAAAAATTAGATGACTGTCATTTTTTATTATTCGGCCTTCGATGGATTTCTCGTGTTTCCAAATTCGACGGGTAACCGATAAAAGCCCGAGAATGACTCTCTTGATAGCCGGGACAGGCCTTGAAGTGGAAATTGCGATATTCAGAGACGCGAGGACGGTCCTCCGCGTCCCTCGGGGATCGAAATCCGCCGTTTCTTTTCTTTTCCTAATGACTCGCGAAAAATTTCAATGCGTCTCAACGGCTCGCCTTTTCATGTCGAATAATAAATGACGGCCGACGTCGTTGGAAGGCTAGGTCGACACGACGCCAGCTGTCGAGACGCCGCTGAACGAGAACGCTAGGTGAACTATCTAAATACGTTGGTCGCTTCTGGCAACCGAAATGATTTTGTATTCATCATCTTTTGAAAAATACCGCTTCTCAAGGACGAGGCCACATGACGCCCGGGCTAACGTGACCAGATAGTCTGAGGACATGCGTCAAGCTTACAATGGGAAAATCACGGGAATGACGTATTCTTTTCTTCACTCTTGTCACTACCTATTTAGTTTCTCTCGTTATGCAGTGACTAAACGAACATATTGTTTGGTTCGCTTAATATAATTAGTATTTATGAGAATTGTGATATCTGTTGAGATATTCCTTTCAATTTACAAAATTAACATTTTTCTTTATCACGTAATAACGCCAGCGTAAGTATAGTAAAATATCGCATAGTAAAAGAACTATTATTCTTCGGTTTGCTCCCTTTATTATACTGCATATCAAACGACATTACATGCAAGACGTGGGTGCGTAGGTAGGCGAAACTGCGCTAAAATGGAGACCGATAGCGTAATATTTATTTCAAGTTTCGGAACGAAAGGGATCCACCTTTCCACCACGGGGAGAGCGGGATCTAGGTAGGGTAGAATGGCGACCGGCGCCATCGACTCGTGAGCCATCGGCGTCTTCCTACGAGACGGATTGCCGTCCTGGGATCACACCATCGGGTGGCACCCGCAAACTTGCCTTTCTACCTGTATCGATTTTCAAGCTAATAAAGTTTGTATAGGTGCAAAAGTTGCGAAAACCCGGCCGGCCGTTTCCCCGTTTTCGCTGGAACTTTCCAAACTCTATGCCCCGCGCATAATCCGCGAATGAATTTGGATCAGGTTAATTTTTCGACTTCATCCCGACGGCGAATGAATAGTGATCCGACGTTATTTTATTAACGGCCAACGATAGTACGAGAGTCCCAGCAATGAAGTCGCGACTTGGGCGTTTTAATGAAAGCCCATTGTTAGCCCCATTTCAACTTGAAGCTTCTGAAAATTCTGCGCGTGGATTCGCAGCCGCTTGAATTGAAACCAGCGCGTAACTTTTCAGAAACGAACTCGTTGCTATTAGTTGCATGTTCTTTTGCCAATTAGATGCATCTCTATTCCACGAAAATACCCACGAAAATACCGTTTCGTTTGTATCGCGCAACTTGTGCCGCGTAATTGATGAAGTTTGCTTGAAAAATTTTGCAAATTTTCCCCGCGGTTAAATTATTACGCGATTCCGATCGCTTAATTGGATGTGAACTTCACAATTTGTCTCAGCTTATAATATTTTTGCCAGCCGTCCACACGAATGTTACATTTCCCGTGACCGTCGTACAAACGTAATAATGCGATCGCGCCGCGCCGTCACGGCGAATTATTATCCGCCGCGACATACGAAATTCATTCGGACAGTTCGCCGCTTTTTATTACGGTCGCGAGTTATTATTCTCATTTCGCGAAGCGAGGAAATGCCGCCTCATGAGGGACTCGACCGACGTTGGCGTTTAATCGTCGCGCATATTTGAATGAGAAAGGATTGCTCACGTTATTATTTCCCCGTTCAACAAACGTCCGTCGTTTTTGCCATCCCTCGAGACCGCGGTACGCTGGCACGTGTGACATTGGTGGGTCGTACATCGGAGCTCGCGCATTTTCGTACACGCACATACGTGGCGGCAACCGCGGGGCCATGCGGTTTTCTATTAACTCGAGTGCCGCAGCAGCGTTGGCTTTTCAGCGTGGATTATCCCCTGCGCAAATCCATAGTGCTGGGAAGTCTGTCGGGTTCCCAGCATACGAGCGAAAACAGGCTATTACGGCGCGCTTGCGGGGGTGAAAACGTCACGAGAGAGCTAATAGCAGAAAGGATGCTAAATGAAAACATTGGCATAAACAGTCGCTCTTTAATAAATAAAAGATGCTTTCCTCCTGCTGAAAAACCCATGTTGTTCTGGAACGTCTCGGTCCTCCGGATATCCTTGAGTATATCACTATCTTGATATATTCACATATTTACGTAATAAAAAGATATTCATCGGTTGCGCCAGGTAATTCTTCGCGAAATGAATTACGAAGAAATTTCTTTAGACAATCTCTCTGCTTTAAAGACGGATGAATATGACGCATGAATGATTAAATTACACTCTAATTATGCTTTCTTCGTTCAGAGATGCCAGGAGATAAAAATTATTATTCTCGCAATGCGAACGTATAGCAATTACCAATTAGCGCTAATAAGATTTTGTGTGCGGAAGATAATATTGCAGGATTAACAGAGAGAATTATTCCGGCTGTATCTCTATAGAGACATTATTTCGCGAAGACGTAAGGTGAGAAAAGTAAAAGGCCGTAGCGAGCGTCGTGTATTTTAAGGGCTCGTAAAATTCTCAATTCGAATCCGGTGAGAACACATTAGAAAATAGTTCGCACGTTTATTACCTTCATTTCCTCATTTGCGAGGTTACATCTTCTCCTTGCTCGCGTTTCAATGACGATGTTATTAAATTCCTTTCAATAGTCCGCTCTTTTCGCGTGAATGAACATTATTCATTGAAGATTTATTCTGCTCTTCCATTGAGATGCACTGTTGCACGTTTATCGATTCCCAACAATAGAGCGAACTTGTTTGAGTTTACAGGTACAAAATAATAGCTCGAAATATATAATAGACATGGCCGCGCTATTTATAGACATATTACATTTATGCAGTTTTACAAATACATAAACAATAGTGCGGAATTACCGGCAATTCCGCATGGGAGATATGCACCGTGCATTTCTCCCGTGCGGAATCAGTTTTTACATAGCAATATCGAAAAAACTGTTCAGCGGGAATTCTTTACACAAAATATTGCTCAATAGATCGAGCGCACGTAATGCCAGAAATAACCATAAGAGTTGACAAATGGTTGCAACCGCAATTTATCAATATCAAGAGTGGACAAACTTTTATCGGGCTTGTTGGTGCGTTCGATCGCGTTCAATGAATAAATGCCGAAAATGTCACTGGCACCAATATGATTCGAAACGTATTTTGCTAGATGATTTTGCGGGGTTTGTAGAGATGCGGAAACTTTTCTCGAGCGACTCGTGAAAGGGGGTTCATAAATGACGTGATGCAACCTCGGAAGGTTACGGCGGGTGGTATACGTATAGAAGCGTGTCAAAAGTAATGGTCGGCGTCTGTCAAGCGGCGACGATGTCGAACGTCGCGCGTTGAAACGAACGGACTGAATAAACGGCAACGATGTCTGTCCTGTGATTTTAAGTATCACTAGCGTGCAGCGCAAACTCGTAACAATTCACCATCTACATTGCCGCCGTTACCGAGAGCGAAAAATACGTATTTTCAAGTCGGCAATATCTGTCGCAGGAACGGAAGAGATTTCACGTTTATAGAATTTTTCTCCTCCTCGGATAGGGGGTTAATAGACAAAATAATGAAGACGCGTCGCATTTAGTGGAGAGGCAGACGATTTCAGCTCGCTACGCGTTTATAGCTAAATATTATTAATTAAAATATACGGATAAATTAATATTATTGATAAATGTGACGTATTTTTCATCTCGTCGATTAATTGAATAATTTTGAATGTTTGCACTGTCTCCTATATTCTTATTGTTCAGGAAAAGTGTTAATTATGTGTCTAGAGTTAAATAAACAGCACTAGACTTGCCTCATAATAGGGACACAAATCGAGAAGTAGCCGTAGAGATAATGTCAATAGCATCATCGACGATCACGCGATTAACGAGCGAAATGAGCGTCACCATGATGACAAGAGGATTGGCGGTAACGGTGAGACAACTGCCATACGTGACATAGTCGGCGACACGATCACATGTTTCCCAATACGAGAGTTGTCGATTTGACGCAATCGCGACACTTTAGTAGGTCTTTTACGATCGTAATTATTAATCAAAGTCGATCGCGCTATTATGAAATTGTAACACGTAGCTAGTGGAAAACATTCTTACGACATAAACCCGTGATAAATGCCACTGCGTTATCTGCACTAACTTGCTTCTTTGCAATACATAATCATTAAGGGTTTGTAGAGACAGAATAGAACTTTACAACTTCTCTTTGATGTATCTCTCTTTCATTAAAATTTATTAATCGATTCTGTCTGTGCATTCCCTTACAAAGTTTGTTGTCTAGTGCCGCCAATTCACAGGTTTCCCCAATTTGACTGAATTATATACTGATTCGTGACTACTGAAGGTTTTGGTAAGCGCACGAATGAAACTTTCACGTGGCGGGAGAGAACGATTGATTGGCTCCTCTCAAACATCTCGTGTGTGTTTGCGAGTTTCGCGCATACCGAGTAATCTTAGTGTGAGTTCTACCGGAAGGAAGCACCTTGTCCCCGGGGGCACGGAGCACCCGGTTTCCAATTAAGGTCTGATTACAGTAAATACGCCAACGTGACGAGAGTCGGCGTATTGCCGGCGTCCCGGTGACTGCGAGAGGAAACCGTTTGAAACGAGAGGATTGTTGGAAGAGGCGTATCTGGCGTGACATTACGCTCGCGCCTTGTTTATTTCGTATGCTTATTCGCGTTTATGCTCGACATATCCCGAACTTGGCACTAGGCTACAGGCAATTACGTTTAATCGAACGACCGATTCGAGCGTCCTTTGATTTCGCGTCGCTCCCGATGGGAAAATTGCTCGTGACAAACGTGTATTTCTACGTATATTTTTTGCACGAGTAATAGCGGAGCATCGAGAGAGAAAGAAAGAAAAAAAAAAGAGCAAAAGAGAGCAAGAATTTTCCCGAGTAACGTAATCGCATTATGCGCGCGCGCGCGCACGTGGATGAGCGTAACTTCATCTTACGCATTCCGGGCGCTATAATGCGTCCATCCTGTAATCCGATTGAACTTTGCATCACGTCGCGTAGCTTTGATTTTCGTTACAAGCCCGTTCCCCTTTGATCCCCCTCGAAACAGCGGCGTAACGAACGGATTAACCCAACTTAATGCAAAATTGACAAAGGCGCGAGCTTAAACTATTATCGAGGGCCGCGAGGTATTCGATCTCTTTACTGCTTTATTGCACATTACACATCCGACGCAATATCAATCACACTCTCTCTCTCTCTCCCTGCAACGATTACCACGATGCATTCGCAAGCGCGCAATCCCTCGCGTAACAACGTTACAAAGCGATCTGCGACACGAGAGCACGATTCACACGAACATTCGGCATCTATGAGCAAGGCATATTTTCCTGGTGTATATGGGTTAATCGATTTCCGAACAACACCGTATGTATCGTGTATGCGTATCGCGTCTGTGCATGTGTGTGTGTGTGTGGTGTGTCCCATAACTGACCCTTTTATTTTCATTTTTATTCCAATCGTCGATGATAAAGTGTATCTCTTCTATCGGTGAAGAGACGCGATATATATTCAATGCGATTCGCGCTACCTAGTCGTTTAACAACTACTTCTCCTAATTTAACAGCCCTAGCTGAGATTTATGATACACGGTCATAGGTCAAAAAGAGCATATGCACACTTCGAAAGGTATCATTGATACATAAAATATCGACACACAAATAGAGAGGTCTATAGTGTCTGGAATATTTTAGGAGTACACAAATACATATTTTGTTGTATTTTCGTTAGCTCATTGTATATATATCTTACTATTTCCAGATTTATTCGGTAATACCGAAGTCTCCAATCGAATGAAAATATTACCGCAGAATTCAAATCTATGGAACGCAGATGAAAATACAACCGCAAGCTTTGAAATTAGCCAATGCTGAATGTAATCCAGATGCCGAATAACCGGTATTGCTTGCCGGGAAAAGATTTAATTGTACTATAACATGATGTGAAATCGATTTCGTTGTTTCGGGACTAGAGATCTCCTCGAAAAATTACATTTCATCCCCCTTTCGCCATCATTCTCATTTGCACCTCCAGAATTGATACTCGACGTTGGATCGACGCGAGTAATAACATTTGCATGCACCACGCGAGCGCTGCGCGTGAACGAGAAAACGTAACTAAATTACAAAGTTTATGCCCCTGCATTTTCCAGGACGCGGGACAAATTGCTACGCCAAAACGTGTTACTATCGCGAAAGTGAATTAACATTTTCGGACTTTTCTTGTCCCTCAAACTGGATGGCGGTTGCACAACGCTTTGCGGCTGCGATGAACTTACAAATAGTTCGATGCATTCTGCACGATGTGTTTCTATTTTTCCATTATACCGGCCTATAACTTCCATTAAAATGCATTTTTAGACGTGCGCTTTCAGAGCTTGAGAAAATTAGATTTTTCTTTCGCTCGTAACACTCTCGTTTGAAATCATGAATATTAAAATTCTATACGCGTGTTTTCTCGCCGCGGGGGACGTTGTATAATTTTCTTCCGTTCGAAAGGAGCGCAAAACCACATCACGCGGAAATCTATCGCGCCTGGGAATCATCACGTGCGTGTTTCCTCTCGCTGGCGTTTAACCGCGCACGTCGTTTGCATACATCGCCAAAATTGATACCCGGCAGTGCAATTTACGCGGATACATATGCGTATATTCGCTTAACGTCGACTAATGATACTCGCCATACGCGCACGCATATGTACAATAAACATTAGATACACGCACATCAACGAATATACGCCTCGGTGTTATATTGGTTTAGCACTTTAAGTTTAATTCGACGTCCGCGTCTTAAATCCTTCTGCCCTTGTCTCTCTTTTATGTGGCACCTAAATAAAATTTGTTATCTACAGCGACTGTGCGAGTACGTGCGCGCGCGCGCGCGCGGAGAGACAAATATTCGATTCTAAGCTGGTCGCATTTTCTGCGTATCGGAAAGTATTGGAAAACATTATCAATTCATACATGTTGATATAAATGGTAACCATTATCACGAATATAACGATGCGTGCGTAGAGAAAGCTCGTAAATGTACAATTCAATACTTTATTCATGGACCGATCGTAAACAAATATTAATTAGCTCGTGTTTACTCACGTGAAGAAAAAAACGATGCATATATACGCACGTAAATACATAACTATCTATTCTCGTATTCGTAATGTCCATATAGACGTTTCCCCATATGGGTATTTCCCCGGACGAGTATTCGCTTGCTATGTGGCTCTACATGTATATTCGCTTAACGTCAGCTAATGATCCGTGTCTGCATATATACATCAAGTATAATACATACATATACAGAGAGAGAGAGAGAGAGAGGAGAGAGAGAGAGAGGGGGGGGGACAGAGTACTATGCATTTACCAATGTACGCTGCTCTATATCTATCACGCATGATAGTTCGGCTCTAATATTCGATTCAAAAGCGAATTAATTACGCGTGTGGCATTTCTAGCACGTTACGCGCAATTTAATTTAAAGTAAAATTTGTGAAATTAATTTCAGAGCAGGTAATAAAATATAAGAGTTCGGGTTGTATGTACCGCGGAAAAGTTTTCAGCTGCGGGGCTCTTAAAAGACATCTCCGTTTTACTTCCCCGCCTCAATTCCTGTTTTCTTAAAGACTCCGTGCCTATTTGCTTAGGGAAAACAATGGAAAAGTCTGCGTCGCGCTACTCGCCGTGACTTCGCCTGTGCAAATTTAATGTAAGAGAATAACAAACGGAGATTCTTTCTCAGTCCGGCATTATCACTGAGACGAATTATGATCCGAATAACCGGATCCGAGACGATGGTGATCGTTTAATTACATATGTAATTATACACATGCGAACGTGATACCAATCTCGATATAAGCGGATAAGACGGTGTGGGAAGTGTTCACGTGGCATGCCGGATAACAGCGTTATTGCCGTTGTTTTTGTCGCTTCTCTGATTCTACACGGTAGAATCAGCAGACTTCTCGGCAATTTAGAGTTCGATTAGAAATCAGTCTGTGCACGAACATTCGCCGTTCCGATATTCCACTATATAACTTCGATTGTTTTCCAATCACTGGTAACTTCGTAAAAACAATTCCCGCGACCTTTGTCGACGATTTTGAAGATTTGGATAGATAGAAAAAAAACCAGTCTTCGCGTCAGATTTGACAGATCAAATTATGACGTCGTGGATTTATATTCATAATTTATTGGAAATTTTTAACCTATCTTTTCCTCGGCTAAAATATATTTTTTTCACTTAGAAGCATCGCGCATTTTATAAACGAAATTTATAAATTGGAATATTGCTCGAATCGCACGTATTTTTCTCGGTCTAATAAGCCGATTCGCAACGCCATTTCCCATGAATATAAACGAATATTGCCAAACTTTGCGAAAACATAGATCTAAAATGGAATTTTGCGACGCGATTCTATAGACGCTATCAAAATTTAATTTCCGGTAGATAGAAGTGCCGCGCGCGAGAAACATCGAAAAATTTTCACACATTCGCACGTGGGAAATTGTCACGTGTGGAAGCGGATATAGGGCTGTTATTGTCGATCTTGTTATCGCCTCCTTCAAATATGGTAGAGATGCGCATGCTTACGTCCCGGTGTAAATTATCCCGCTTCAAAATTATCCCAGAACGGCCACGTCTCTCTACTTCTGTTTCTGAATGATTCAAACCGCGCACGACAGCTGAGGCTTCCTCCGTCAAAATAATTGGAAATCCGAGCCCATACGATCAATACGAACAAGCGACTGTCATCGTAGTGGTACGTTAAATGAACAGCCCCATACGTATAAATCCAACCATACGTCGTTTCGTTTAAATAAAGTTCGTAACGAATGTTTTAATCGGCTTTGTTAGGATGGCATATTGCAACGCTTTTCGCTTCTGTCGGCTAGAAATTTCTTTTTTAAATGTTACCGTTCAATTAAAATGATTTTGTGGCAATATCGAAGATCGTATAAAATAAATGCGAGCGTAATATTATTATTCCCGTTTCTACGAGCAAACAAATAATAGTTTCTCCATGTTCAGCGGAAAATATTATTTTGTGCTTTATCAAACAACAAGCTATGAATCTGCGTGATTTTATTAATAATCGCTGTACATATCGCTTTTGTATAATCTCACTAATTTTTCAATATATTCTGCAATAAGTTATTCACTTCAGTTCCATCAAGTTTATTTTATCGGCATATGTTAAATGCGTTAAACAGTCGTTTCGTCGGAATTTTCTAAACAAAATATGTATTTTCTCCGCATCGTGAAATCAAATGGAAATGAGACAGCGGGGGAAAAACGTCAAAAATGTCGCGGGAATAACTCGAATATGAAATTTCATGCGGAATTTACTTTTCGGTGTCGGATCAACCGACAAATTATCGGCGATGCCTGACCGCGGAGGAAAATAATGGACGGGTCGTGCGAGCCCAGCCAGTATTGACACTCTGCGTTCATTTACATCGTAATGATGCCAAAGTGTCGGTCCTGTCAGGCGCACGATAACGCCGCGTCGAGGGGCAACGAAAATGTGTACGCCCCAGGACGAAATGGGGACAATCGTCGGTGCAGCGGGAATGATGCAGCTCTCGCGAAGTGAAGCGAGGGGAGTTGCGAGGAAGAGAGCGATTTCGCGGTCGGCTAAACAAATTATCGCATTTCGATAACGAGGCCACTCATAAAGCGGCGCGCACCTCAAACTCCGAGACCCACAGCCGAAATCTCCGGTAAACCATCTCCGGGATGATGTAAGTCGTTTAGCTGACGTTGGTAATAGCGCGGTTGATCGTAATCGGAGAATAATTATTCCTCCGATAGAGGAATTGATCGAGCCACAATTCGATGGGACTATCCTTACGATCACTAATACTGATTGCGTCTCTCTAGATAAGCATAAATATTATTATACCCATAAATCAGTATATTCTCTCTACATTTCTCTTGATATTTCTTCTTAATGAATTAATTAAATTTAATGAAATGACAAATACCCGTGGAATATCAGTGATATAGGAATTTTTCGTCGGATTCTTAGCATCACGCGAACATGAGCTAACAACACGGATAATGAGTTTCTCCACTTATGGAATAAAGCACATAAACATTCCTGTTCTAATTGAAAGAGTAGCTGCGCGATGCAATATGCTGTCATCGACGCTGTGTACGCTATCGCGCTCGTTTGTCGTCAGAATGTTCCTGTATTGTCGTTTGAGTATTTACAAACGCCCTTAGTATAATTAACGCGTCACTGTGTTGCGTGGGTATTTGAGTAATTAATTGCCTACGGCTAATGCTTCACGTTCATGAAGGGAGTGACTTGCGTGCTGTCGACGTTGCCAGTATTTAATCGACGTCATGCGTACCACTTTATTTACAAAGAGAGTTCTTAATTTAGCCAAAAGAATTTTTTTTCTTCACAGACAACAGCCTGTTTTAATAATAGTAATTTCCGAGATAATTATACAACGATTGAGATATACATAGCGGAGGCATACAGTAAAATAATTTGCACTGCGCTGCACTAACGTGAATTTTTCTACGTAATAACAATAAGAAAGATATATTTCACGATACATATATATTTACTTTATGTATTTCGCCAACGAAATGTAATAACGTAGTTATTTGCAGCAGCATAGTAAATATATATAAATAAGTCCTTTATTATCGCGTTCCGTTTCGATAATAACGTGCTAATCACTAGAAATAGTTTACATTAAATTCCGCGCTAATCTACGGTATTCATTACCAAATGGTATTGTCTAATCCTTTATTAACGCTAATCTCTGAATGAATTAATGCATTCCGAATGATTTATTAACGCTCACGCTAATCGCCACTAACACACCGGGGCAAGTACATTCGTTAATATTCGAACATTCACGAGTACCGCGGCTGTAATTAACGAGTTCACCCCCGCCGCTGCTTCGGTAATTAATTGCCCGCAGCTAATACCCCTCCCTCCCCCCCCCCGATCACAGGCGGGAGAAGGGGTGACTTGCACGTCGCCACCGACACCGCGATCCCCTCGGCACACTACGTCCCTGGAAACGAGCCCTGACCTGGAGCAACCGACGGCGCAGTGACGTTGCGGCGTGACGTCATCGGGGTGCATCTGTGACGTCAAGAGGGTGCGGATCGTCGGAACGGTGGGGATGATTCCGTCCAGGTGAAACATCCAACGGCTCGGGTCAAGTTGCTTAACCCCTCGCTGTTGCCCCCCATCTCTGACCTTCTTTTTGTGACCGACGGAACGCTTTACAAACTATTAGAGCGCTCCACGCTTTCGTGCTGTATATTGTGGCTTGTGGCGGTTACATGTAACGCTGTCGTAGACGCAACGTAATCCCGTCGAATTTTTCGTGAAAGCTCGCGAAATTAATGTCCGACTTTATAAGGATTCTAGGTGATCTCCAGTTATATATATGTATAGGAATGCATTCGTTTGCATACGTAAAATATTGTTGTGTAACGTGACTTTTCCAGAAGAGAAAAAGCATCGACCTACTTCCCAAACGTTTCCGTTTGACATCATTCGCGCGATGTATTTTTGTCGGGCAACTGTAAGTCCTAATTCAATGCGCGTATGTCCGAGGAGAGAAATGCTCTTTCTCTCTTTCTCCGATTCCGATAACTCTGTTCTGGCCAATGTTAGAATCACCTTTGATCCGGCGTTCTCCGGCCGGTGGGGATACAAGCGCGTCTCGTGCATTTGTTGGTGGGAAAATGCCTTACCTGGGAGATGGGGTATGTCGCGACAGAAGTCAATAAAAGAATTTTCTACGGTGGCGAGGAAAACAACGTTTGCGCCGAGCGAATTGCGTTACACATCGCAACGGACGTCTGGAAGCGCACCGGCCTCGCGGAATCAATGTATCAGAAGGCAAGGATTTATTATTATTTGCCGAGGGGAACCATTCGTTGTCCTATTCCGATATACACCGGCGATATCGGATATTCTCCCAGTCACAAATTCTACGATAAATTTCAACGCGCTTTTTCATCGAACAAAATTTACATTCCTGATTTTCAATATCACGTATAATTAATTAAATTTTAACATAAATTTCTGCTAAAAGGAAAACAAAGTTTGCTCGATAATAATTTAAAAACAAGATTTTATTCTCCAACTCTGTTTTCCAATTTTTTTTCTTGGCAATGCTTCTGTTTCAAGTCGACGACACTTCCAAGTCGATTATGCAAAATCGACGAAAAAGTAAACTTGGCAACTTTGAGAGCACGAAACTGAAAAAAATTACTTTCAACTTTTCCTAAGACTTTCCGAAGATTTAAAGATACTCCTTTCAAATACGCTTTCAAAACTACGGTTTTCCCTCATCGAGTTATCGCGATTTTTAAGTGACCGGAACATTTTCAACTTTTTTTTCTACGACTGGGGACAATGTCGGCTGGCACTCTCTTTCTAGCAATGCACAATTAAATTTGTGATTCAAAAGATACGCCCGACAGACCTGTCTGCGACGCCTAAGGATGTGTGCACGTGCATGCTTTCTCATGTATTTCTCGCGGGAAGTCCGCGACGTTTCGTGTCTCTTTTTCGCTTCTCTCCGTCGTGCCTGCTAACGCAGCTCGCAGCCAAGAAAAGAAGAAGCCCTGCAAAATTTGCAAATGGAAGCCTCTTAGGAAACGACAGTAGAATTTTCGCGCAGCATCACGGCGCGTATCCGCTTTCCCCGAATGCGTCCCTTTTTCCTCAGCCTCCTCACATTCCCTGTTTCTCCTCGTCGCTTTCCTTCCGCCCATTTCTCTTTTTCAAAGTTCCACCGTCCCGAGACGCCGGCGTACTTCATCTCTTCACTTTCTACTTTGCCCTTTCTCGGGCTGCTTCCCCTCCTGCCGTGACACTTTGTACTTTAGATTTTGTTTGTACTTTAGATTTCCTTCCCTTCACATATCACTTAGGTTTTTGCAATAACAACGTACCTACCACCTCGATCATCGTATTTCTGTATATTCGGACTTTCTTTCGGTTCTTTTGCTTTTATGCTCTATCATTTCTTCCATATAGCAATTTCGCTACGTGCCCTTTCTCTGTCCATCACGGAGTTTTGTACATTCCCGTCGGGAATTGTCCTTCGTTTCTTGTGCCGCCAACGTTTATATAGCTCGTGCAACACGCCGATACGATTGCCCGAATAAAGCCATTCGTACAATTCCATTTTTCTCGCTGGTCCCGCTAGTCAGGATGTCACCCACGTTTTTGCCATGCATCACCGTTCACTTTGCCGCATTGACATCGTTCGCATCCTTCGCATCCGAATCTTCGACCACGCGCGCGATTTATTCCTCGTACGTTCGCCTCCTTTGCTCCCGTCCGGCTCTTGGCGATGCTGCAGCCACCCTCTCTTTCTCCTCGATGCGTTCCTGCTCTACCCCCTTTTTTTGAATCAATAACGCGCCCGGCCGCCCGTAGGTAGGTAGAACGGGTCAAGTGACCAGCCGCGACCCGTAAAGCCAGTACACCCGATGCACGGTAATATTACCGGGCCAGTTTTGGCCGGAGAGTCGAGCGTGGAATTGCCAAGTCAGCTCATCGGGATTGAGCTTTGTTCCACTTGAGTGAGCTCGGCGTACACCAGAGAGCAACGGCCAACGTTGCGTTCGGCGTATCGGGCCAAAGGTACGCCCTACAACGCCACCCTCCCGTGGCTCGTCTCAAGAGCGGCCTTCCCCCCCTCCCCCTCTGCCCTTCTGATCGAGTCCGTGTTCGGACTTTACAACCCTCGCACGAAAAACCGTCAACCGCACGATGCGCAGCGGTTAGTTTCGACCGTCGCGGCAACAGCAGCCGGCACGACGGCGCTTCTTGTCGACGCTCCTCGCACATGTCGCCGTCCTCGTGCTCTTCTTCGTGGTCACGCGAGCAAGAGCGGGCAAACTCGTCTCGCACCGCGAGATTGCACGGGCCCCGCGACAACGTCGACGCGCCGTTCCGCCTGTGTTCACAAAAAGCGCGATGTCATCGGGTTCCCGCTTTTGCCCTTACGCGACCGGCTTGTAATTTGCTACCACCTCGCTACAACTACATCCTCCATGTTTTTACTCCAACGACTTTATTACGTCTTATTTTGAGCCGGCATATTAAAACCCGCTACACCGGATGTACTCACGCAGCGTAAAAATTGATATATAATCCTGAAAGTAGCCTACGGCATTATTGTTTTCGCAAGCGCATAATTTACGGAAGAAAAATATGCCAGACACTTTCTTGTAGCCATACTCTCGAGGGATAAAACCAAGCCAAAAGGGAGTGTAATTTTTAATCGAAAAATATTCAATCACGCGCTTGAAAACTTAAGCCTTCATCGATAATCTGAAATGTAAATATGTAAACATGACGGAAATAATTATTTTCGAAATATTCCTTAATTTAGTATTCGTGTCTACCATTCATGTTTGTTATTCAGATTCGATCTCGCGCGATTATAATCGCATCAAAATTGACAGACTACTTCCAAATCAAAGTTCCAGGGGCGAAACTTAAAATTCTTACGTAGTACTTAAGGGATGGAGCTTCTTGATATTCAGAAGAAACTCCTTTGCATTAATTAAATTCGCGACGAAGGGAAAGAGACTGTCGGCTAGAAGAAGATAAGGATAAAGAAAATGGGATCGAAGCCAGATTCGAAAAGTGAAAAAAAGCGAAGGAAAGAGGAATTAGAAATTAGATAGAAAAATCAGGTCATAAAGATACATCAATTGTTACAACATAATCGATACATTATTTTATTATATAAATATATACGTACATTATTTGTGATTTTTATAAAACAAGTAGATATTGAGTTTTATTGCTCGGCTGATATAGATAAGTTAAATATTACATATAATAAAATAAATTTTACAAGATAATTATTTAATCACTTTTAAAAATTAAAATTTATATGATTAATTACTTTATCATAAATGATAGTAGAAATAATTTAATATTAAATCTAAATTTAAAAAAGAAAAATCCATCTTTATTCTACATTCAGCGCAAATAGAATTTAATTCATTATTATTTTCTTTAGTTTCTTGAGAAAACTAAAACTGCGCGAGAGTTTAATAAATCAGAGAGCCAACATGAGTCATCACGTTTTTCGATGTAATCTCTTTTTTTTAATTAAAATCACGTAAAATTTTAAAGAAAATATAAAAATTTAAAAAGGTTAATAATGAATTTTGATTTATGTAAAAACTTTTTTGATGAAAGCCGCTCGAAAGCGAGAATCTTGAAATAAGTAGCGGCAACAGCTTCTTTATCGATATCGTTAAAACGCAGAAAATATATGTATATTTTACAAAATGTTAAATATGTCTTGGAACAATATTGTCTGGCGCGCGATTTTAGTATTTGTTTTTCGGCGCGCGACGCGTCATTGTACCGCGCACAGGTTGTTAGGTCGCAAGGTCGGTGCGCTATCACTTGCGTGACGACCCTCGAGCGAGCAGGTAGCGAGCCGCTTCACGTGTTTGTCCCTCGAAACGCGATCACACGTACAATTATTCTTCTCAGCTCGCGTAATCGATCAACACCGCAACTAATCACTCGTAAACTTTACGCTGACTACGCGCTGAAGCACAATTTGTTCGATCGATTAAAACAGAATTGAAATAATAGTGATGACAATTGATTTCCTTCGTTGGATGATTTAGATTCCGGTATGAATATATTTTATTCTCGCATAATAACTTTATATTTTTTACGGATTGAAATACGATTCATTCGTTTTCGGATTAAAGTACGGAGTAATATACTAGTCGATGGATCGCGAGTGACTAATTGTAAGTAACGAGTAATCGCGTTATTTAATAGTTATCGATTTGAGAAACTAAAACTAGAATATTCAGTATATTTTTTATAACAAAATAAATATAATATATTAAATGTATAATGTTGGATATATGAGATGTCATCGTTCCGCCGTAATGCAGTCGCCCGCGATTAACGTCGAGAGTGCCATGTAATTATTGGATTTTGGTGATTAGAGCGCGCGATTGTAATTAACAGTGTTTTCGTGAGACCTGTTATGTATGTGTGTATGCAACAAAGAAACCTGAGAGGAGGAGGCCACGGAGGCATCGGGCAACCGTGGGGTGAGTAAAGTTACTCATTGTTTTATATTCGTTACTTGCAGAATTGATTGTTTGCAATTGTTTTTCTCGTTACAATTATTCTTCAATATATGAATTATTTTTGATATTGCTGTAATTATGTATTTTATAGTTCAAATAGTTGATATTATCATTTCGCCGCTGCGCATCATATTGACGAATTACATTTCGTTTTAATTCGAGATAATGGATTTTTGAACGAATTTTATCAGATAAATATAAGATATGTATGAATGTGCGTACATATCAAGTTAAGAGCATTAAATGTAACGTCTCATAGATCCATTGTGTATGCCGTGGGAAATGGATGGACTAAAGCAGATTAGCAATATCGAATCTTGAAAAATATTAAAAACAGTGGATTTATTGTGCATATGAGAACGTATACATTGAATTTTCTGTTGCATATGCAATACGCAGGATTAAATGACTTGCGTGCTAAGCATTAAAATTTTCGATTAATACTCATTAATATCAATTGTAATATCAATTGATCGTTATAATGTACATAGTACCATTTATCTATAAGAAATACATAAATATTATTTACATATATGTATCCCGTTACTGCGATATGAATTTAGCGGAGCGAAGAGTAGGGCACCCCGTGACGTCATTTAGAACCGACTACGGTGGTCGCGACGGCTGAGGTGGAACGAGGGGATCGAGGGTTGGCGATAGGGGTAAAGCGGGAGGGTTGAGGTCGGTCTGCCACTGACGTAACACGCAGAGTCGGCGGTAGAAAGTACGGGAGGGAATGGGTGGTCGGTCGGTGGTGGAGCAGGATAGGGGATACGGGGGTATATGAGAAGAGGGGGGGAG
>VBVR01000729.1:0-42352 GCA_011638315.1 Tetramorium parvispinum | reverse complement strand
GCTGAAAATATACATATTTTTTTCAATATAGAATATAATTATTACATGGTATAACATACGTATGTTACATACATACACACACACACACACACACACACACACACACACATACATATATAAACAACATTAATACATTTATCGTTGTTTTTTCAGATTTTTTTATTTGAATAAAAAATAATATTATGTGTGTGTGTGTATATATATAAAATGTACAATTTATAATTATAAAAAAATTGATATCATGATTCAAAACTTGTCATTTCCCAAAGGTATAAAGAGAAAACGAAGAAACACAACTCGTCATCGGTTTCTGCAAGTTCGAAATAGTCATGCCATATGATCATCGAGCCGTTATATACATATATTCAACTCGAAAGATTTTCATAATCCCTTAAGAACGGTCCGATGAGAAAATATTTATTTTACTCAGTCGGAAATAGCTAATTTCAGGTCTCAGTCTTATTTACTCAGCGTTAGTCCCACTTTTAGAGATGTTGACGTCTTCTCTAGATACTCAGGTTCGAATCCTTATGAAATTCTTAACCAGGATATCCACCTGTCACAGCTTGTATATGGAGGAGAGTAATTTTTTGAAAAATAAAAGGGCTTGCAGTATTCGTCCATTTGCAATCAAATAACAAGTAATCTTAACCACGGCCAATCATTTACAGCAATTAGTAACTGTAAGCAGTCCGGCAATAATTATATGTATAAGCTGATGGTACGAAAATGATATAAAAAATATTTCTGCAAAATAATTTTAAGAAGAAATGAAAAAGTTTTCTTTTAACCAAATTTCTTGGCTACAATTTATAAAAAACGTATATATTTAATAATAGTAGAATTAATGTAGTAAATATGAACACACATGCTATAGAAATGAATAGTATTTGTCTGCTGTAACAAATGTAACAAATACTTTTATACAAAGAAAAAAAAGATGTTATTTTATAAATTGCGCATAGGTATTTCTGTTAAAATATACTGCTTTCATTTGAATTATATTAAATAAAGTATTATACAGATTCGCATGTATTAATTACATGTGTATGTCACGCAAAAACATGTTTCTTCTTTGTTCTTTGCAAACTCATTTTAAAAAATAGAATGTATCGATTCCTCTTTTATATGAATACACACACACACACATATATATATATATATACCGTTTGGTACAATCACATGAATTACGGTAACAACTTGAAGAAGTGTCAAAAGATGAATAACAATGGTCGAAGAATCGTACAAGAGATTGTTTCCGAGGACATCGCGCGATACCAATGATAGAGAGGAGAACTACAAGTGATTTGTGAAATTATCATAAATTTCCCGTGTGAATGGTAATATCCCGGCATAATTCTCAACGACTTACGACGGTGGTTGCCTACTAAACATAAACATGGTAGTGTAGGAAGTCTCGTCCGCCTGCTGAAAATTCGCGGGTCATTTGAGCCGTTTCCGCGCCATTACCCTTTCTTAGCACGTCTTCTCTACGAGCAGACTGCGACTCCTACGACTCGGTCCAGGAACAGACCAAGGATAGTAAGACATTGTAGCACAAGATCGAAAAAGTTGAGATAGAGGAAGATAAGGAGAAAGAAGTGAAAAGAAAGAAGATGGAGAAGAATAGGAAAAGGGGGAGAATTATTTGTAGCAGTACAGACTCGTTATGTTATTCCAAGGAATTATATCCTCCAATGAGTTTTCTTCCCTCCACCTTGCTATTCTAAACGTCGGCGATACTGAAAATGTATTCATTCTGCAGCGATGTATTGGATATATTTGATATGTCAGGAAATATACGACTTTGTTAGTCATTAAAATAATTAAAATGCGCTCACTATAATTTCACACAGTTTCTATAACTTATTCATACAATAGAAGTAAATATATAATTTAATTATTACTAAATTTTCGTTTAATTATAAATTGGATATTGTCCTTTCAGATATTAAGACTTAAACGAATACCTATTTATAATTTCATTAGTTTCCCAAATATAGATATATTTCAAAGATATGGTATTATATAATTTGGAATTTTATATTATTGAATAATTTAAATTGTCACATGTGTAGCGCTCGTACGCTACAAAAATATATAAGTATCCGCAGGGATTTATAATATGTTACAACAGTATATTACTTCTTCACATCATAGCTGCATTATGCATTGTAGCAGAATTGTAGCAACATAACAATACAGAACAGAATTCCGCCTTATTTTCGACTCTAACAAATAATAGAATAGGTACAACAGCAACGAACGCATTCGGCAGCAGCTATGTACTAAAGAAAGATCTTCCTTCGACAAAACCGAATTCGAACAAGCTGTTTCCACCGTTTTACGAGCGATGTTTCTCGCGTTGCCTCCGCAAGTACCAGGCCGAGTCGCCATTTTGTAGATTGCGTCAAGTTGTTTTTCCAGCACGAGAGAGACATGCGCTCGTGAGACGCTCGTAACGTTAAGTTTTAACGTGAGTTACACTATGAAAGAAGCTCGACAAAGTATTATTTTAACTTATTTAATAAGTCTTACAGAGAGAAAGTTGGAAATCTATTTTTATCTAACAATAAAGGATTTTTCTTACTGCAGATGATTGCGATTGTTCAATATTGCAATATTGTTATATATGTATGTACATATACATATGTATATTAAAATATACGTACGTATAATGCTAGAGTATTTTTTAATCACATCAAAAATAGAAAACTGTGAATATGAAGATTAAAATAACACAATTATCAACTTTCCAAGCCAAGCTTCAAGCTGAAAATATACATATTTTTTTCAATATAGAATATAATTATTACATGGTATAACATACGTATGTTACATACACACACACACACACACACACACAGTTTGGTGGCACACAATCTGAATGGAGAGTCAAAAAAAAATATGTTAATAAAATGTAAATCACTATACTTGATAGCAAAGTATCATGGAATCAGTAGTTAAATCAATACCAGTCTCCCCAAAAACTTCAATTTCAATGTTCAATTATTAAATTGATTAAATTTTTATTGAAACAACCGCGCTTGCCAAATAAACATGCTACATAATTAAGTGGAACAAGAAAAGGCAATATCTATTGTTAGGTATTATCTAAGAACGTTCAACAACGGTCCTTCGTAAGAATGTAAGTTGAAAAAATAATACCAAATAATATCAAATGACTACAAAACGCTTTAGGCGGAACTGTTAATTATGAAAGGGCGATACGAAATATATCGTAGGACGTGGCAGAGTGATCTTGCAGAATGAGAAGGAAATGTCGAACGCCTTGTCGGAGAAGCGACTCGCGCCTCCTACCTGGCAGGCCGTTCTAACGAATCCTCAATGGCGCCCGTACGCAAACGGGGCCTTGACAATGGGGCCTTGTTGTCAGGAAGGGGGATTCCTTCAGAGAAACTTTTGTCAGGGAACTCACGTGGAACTCACCGGGTGAGAACCCTCGAGAGCTCTGTGGATGACTTGCGCATCGCGAGCTGCTCGCTGCTACTTGAAATAAATTTTTTTTCTCCTCGAGTCGAAGGCGGCTTTCCATCCTTCTGCTTTCTTCGTCCAGCGGACGCGTGACGATTGTGTGAATCACGTCAAAATTCCTCGCTAATGGTCCGCTTACGGCAGAACACTGGCGCGCGATCATCGTCTTTCCTTTCACGAGCTTACAATCTCGTTACGCGCAATAAATTACTCAAAGGAAAAAGATCACCGTCTCCTTATGAAAATATAATTTTAGAGCCTATTTGGATCAGCATAGTCAATCCTATAATTCGACCAATGCGATACAATATGTATGATTCACCATACGTACAAATAAGTTTCTTTACAATCACCCATGATATTCCTATGACGAAACAATTAAGTTTTTGTTCAAATAAAAAACAATCTTCTTTACTCATGTATAAAACTTGCTTCTAATATTATATTACATATTATTGGTATAAATTCCGATTGATAAATTTAGTCAACTCTGTTGAGCAACTGAAAAAGTTCACAGGAGCTGAAGGAGCTACGAAGCTAGTATCGAAACATGTGAAACTTGACATAAAATATTAATCGAGTCGATTAATTTTCTCTCACAATGCCTGGCTCGTGCAGCTCTAATCGTATAATAACTCAATACTCATTTCTGTTATAATTTAGTTCAAATCACTCTGCTACACGCGGGACCCTTCCTGCGTATATCGATCGCGCCAAAAGGACTGGTAGGACGACAGGGTGCAATTTTCGCGCGCTCCCCCATAAGAAACCATAACCCTCAGATCGCCGAAATTATGTCCGTTTGTGTGTGATTCTACCCGCCAATCAGATGCAGCTAAGTTGCGAACATGAGTTCGCTATAACGAGTTACTTCCCTTATGTCATTTACACAGGGAAACTGATTGTACTGATTGTTAGAAATCCCAAACATTTAATCTTCTTCCATGGTGATGTAATGCAGCAACAGTACAATACACCAATGCAATTATGGTTAACGCGAGGAAAACCATATCGATTGCTCTCTTGGTCACAATGATACACAACCGACGTATGTTTTATTCTATAGTGATATTTAGTACATATGTAAAGTCCATGTATTTAGTACATGTAAAGTCCAAATATATTAAAAAGCCAGTACGATAGTCTGTCCAAGACATTTCGATTAACTTCGCTGCTGGAGGTTTTGACACTGCTTTTCTTCGATCGTGTAGTTCTGGTTACAGTGGTTACATACTGACGAAATGATAACAAAACTACCAATTCTATTATCATGATAGTAATAAGAACGATGGTCATAACAACAAATTTAAAACAAGCTTTAAAATTTCCAACCGATACCATCGACACATTCTGTTGCAATTAGATCAAATTTTGATTTTTAATGCTGCTTTATGCGATCAATTTAATGATGAGCTTTTTGATTATTCACTTAAATGTTATTTAAAATTATAATGCATATATAAATGCCACTTATTTTACTCTTGTTTTATTCTATCTGATCTCTTAGCTTATCATTATAGGGTATGTATAAATTATACTTTTATTTTTCTTACATCTATTAAAATCATTTTGTTTCTTATTTTACATGAAAAAAGATTCATTAGAGCAGCTTCCATATAACTATATCCTTACGTACGTTGAGAATAGCGATGACAAGCAATTTGTTAAATTCATAAGCATAGCTAATTAATTTTTCCTTTATCCAAGCGTGGTCAGTGTAGCCGAGACCATTAATTTCATTAAGTAATAATGCTTCGCTGCATTCAGCAATCGACCCGCTGTCAAATTATCGAATGAATCCCGTGACAATTTCATTAGCACAGAAATCATTCGTTCCAATTATTTGTGGTTACGATAGTGATATTTAGTCAAAGATTTAAAAAATAAAAAATATTGATTTAGCTAATTTTATTCAATCTCTTATATTAAGAAATTATAATCATTTTGATACTATTATGTATCTATATACATATAAGGAAATGTGAAATAATTTCATATAATTTTAATTGAAAAACTTAATATATTGCAGTACTTATTGATTGTCTAATTTCGTCATCAACGACATATATTTTTTTAATATTTTAATATTTCTTATTTAATATTGTCACATTCTTGTCAATAATGAGCCTTGTTGAATAATTAATTTTTAAGCGACCAAAACCGTTGTTTCTTAATTCATTGTATAACGTCAAGAAACTTTTATTTAAAAGTCTTTCGAGCAAATTGTACATCAATCAAGAGTTTTTTTTTTAGAAATTTATAAACGTTCGAAAATTGATTACACGTAAGAATATAGATTCAATATATACGGCGATACTTTGTACATTAAAAAAAAAATAATTGAGAAAAATGTAATTGGGTAATATTTGATAGAGTAATAGAAATAGCAAGATATAATTATAGTATTACAAGCATAAAAGTAAAGACGTAAATGTTAACCGAAAAAAAATAGGATGAAATATAAAGTACAGTATTTTAAGCAGGTAACATAATCTGTAGGTTAATTAACAACTTTTTGATAATCGTACAAGATTGGAAAATTTCAAAATTCAGATAATCTAAAACGTTACGCGGCGCCTAAGTAACTCGCTAATTCAACCGTATAAAGAGAAAGAGAGAGAGAGAGAGAGAGAGAGAGAAATTTGAAAATAAAGAGTAAAATATGCGACAAGATGAGAAGGAATGAGACGCGCGCGAAAGGAGCAACAGAGGGAGAAGGATGCCACTCCCCGCGTAAAAATATCCCCGTTAACGATTATCAGCTCCTCTTTCCGTCTCGCGCCTCGTTATATTGTGTCCCCGTCGCGCGCGCAAATTTAGAAACAAAAGACGGGTGGAAAGCGCGTTCTGATTGGCCGTCCGGTCCCTGACTCCTCTCTCTGATTGGCCCGCGGGACCGCACCCATCCTGTAATGGCCGCTTTGTCGTTCCCCGGCACTCTGTGTGTACGCGCCTGCACGCTTCAAGCAGCCTCGACAACCCCGTGCCGTCACGATTCCCCAACCCTCAACTCCCTCCTCCCTCCCTTCAGGCTCCCTCCTACTTGGCTCGTACCAGCCACCCCCGCCGCTCGTGGCAGTCCCTCGCCCTCGCACCTCGAATTATATCAAAATATAATCACTGGCTGCCGCGTACATATAGGTTGCGTGTATATGTACATATGTATATATGGCTGTATGCGGGGAACGCGCTCATTCATACATATATATATATATATATATATGTATATACAGAGGTGTCCGAGTCGTGGCCCGCGGGCCATTTTCTCCCACTACACGCTTTCCCCGGTTCCCCTAGTCTACGATGCGAATCGACAAGCATGATAAGTTGGTGGTAGTGGGGGTGTACAAGCAGGGTGAGGAATCTCTTGAATTCACTTGGGCACTTCTGATGCACGATATACGCAAGCCGTGTGTGTACACACACGCACGCAATCGGAGCATCATAGATGAAAACTACATATGTTGCGATACTTGAAGAGTCTCTCTCTCTCTCTCTCTCGCTCGCTCTTTTCTTCTCCTTTTTGTTAAAATTTTGTTAATAAGAAAAAAGAAACGGTGACGAAATCGGGATTTTCAATTGTAAACATATTTTATTATTGGTTGGCACTTTGTTTTGCTTCAATTAAGCTGTAGTTATATTAAATTTATAGGAGCCAACTGTGATACAAAAGCCAAAATACACGTTACAATTCTTAATATTTTTTCCATAGATTTATAATTATAGTCGTATTACAATTACGTGAAAACTCTCACGGACTAGACTAGACTCGAAATTGCTTGTAATAAGTATATTATAACGCTTTCTCCACATTGTATTTTTAAGCAAAAACACAAACAAATTAGTTTAACAAATGCTGCTTTTAAAAAATCATTCTTAACTGTAATACAGACTTAACAACAATGTATGGCATATACTTAATACGTAATAATTATGTATTAACACTGAAAAGAGACGGTTTGCTCCGGCCGCATTATCATGCTTTGCCACATATCTCGTCAGAACATTTGCAATAGATATCTCTACTTTTATATATATATATATATATATAATAATAACTCGGACTTTATATGCTTGTTGAAATTGTTTCGAGAAATCTAGTAAAATAGCTGACTAAAAGATATGGCGAGCGTTTCTCTCTCTCATACATGTTGTCTGCATTAGATACATGTAGATATTGCTTGCATGGCGCATGAAGAAGAACGTCGATGTAAAATAAAAACAATTAGGAAAGAGATAAAGAACGAAAGATAAGATGCAATAAGAAAAAGAAAGGACAAGACCTCAGAGAAAGGAGCGAGACAGACAGACAGAGGAAAGAAAGAGAAGCTTGTTCCGGGTTCGCCATGCAGAAACTGATATCAGCCTACTACTAGATACGCAGTAACTAACAGTCAGCTCTGCGAAAAAGAGCTTCTCTCTTTTATCGCGGATTTTGATACAACCATACTCCATCCTGGACGATAAATCGCCGACTGTTACAAAGCTACTATCAGGTTTGCAATCATCGTATCGATAATCTTAATTTGCAAAGGAGAAAAGTGATCAAGCAGAATCTATATAAGTCTTAGAGATGATCGTTTTCGCGGTACCGCGAATAATTATCTGTTCATTTAAGTTTTTGGAAAATTAATTGTATAAATAGCCATATATGTATATTATCTAAATGCTCCATTTATCGCTATAAATAAAGACTCCGACGCGGACGGTAGATTCAATGTCTAAGAATAGCGTTCGAATTTTGACTCATCTTACTCTCTGCCTATGATCGTTTCAAAGATAAAATGTCAATTCACTTCATTGATCTTGAACTTGACATCTCACTATATGTATGTATAATAAATCCTTTTTAGGATATATTATAATTCAGAAATAAATGTAATTTGTGTAATCTTCGCTTACCTGTATCCTGTCTTCGGGCAGATCAGTTCTCAGGCTTAGCATTTCGCGGGCATAGACGTCAGGATAATGGGCTTCCTTGAAAGCTGCCTCCAGCGCCTCCAGCTGCTGTGACGTGAAGATCGTCCTGGAGCAACAACCACATGAACCTAGTTATATGCCATTACAGAGCTTCTACCTTAAATCTACCCTATTCTCTCATGAAAGATCAAAAGAAAATTCAAGTTTAGAACATTGTTTGCTATTTATAGGTAATACACATATCGAGAGAAATATCAAAGCCAAAACTATCAAAGTCTGTATCAATTACTTAACTAGCAAGGTAATGTTTTATAATAAGCAAATATTTTTTGCTTTTTAGAAATATTAGTTAGTCTGTTAGATCCTACAAACTACTAAATCCGACAATGAGTCAAACTAGAATGCTTCATAAGCATTACACAATTGCACGATAAATGTCAAACAATAAACCTATGTGATTTTCTCGATACATTACAAGCGTCAGTAAACATTGTACATACACTGCATTGTATACAAATTAATATTGTAAATATGCTTTTCATCGAAAAGAGAACGAAATATTTGCGAGATTATGTTTTCAGAACGCAGACATTTGTGAGCAAGAAATCAAGAGAGAAATTTATATTTATACATATAAAGCGAGGGGAGAAAGGGGACAGAGAATATTTTACATATTCTATTTCTATTATTTAAATGGCATTGTTATATGAGCGTATAATAACAATATTTATGTAAAAATGAAAACAGAATACATGCGTCGTGCGTTTTGCATTGGCAATGGACGGAAATGTTAATTTAATTTAATCGTCATCTCGACAATCATCTTCTCCCTCTCTCTCCGCTGAGCTATACACTCATTCTTGTTAACATGAACATTTCGCATCAATAATCGCCAAGTCCTAAGTGGTCGCAAGTATATATTCCGTCATTAGCTTACAATTAGTTACAAACGGGCACACGTTTTGTCGATGTAGAAACGAGAGAAAGAGAGAGAGAGAGAGAGACAAGGCGGACGCCTCGTCAGTAACCAATGATTACTTCGTTTCTTCTTCTTTTTCATAAGCAAGATGTATAACTCAGCAACGCGCGATGGACAGTCGATGGTAGACCGAGTGTCCAGCCAGAAGGCGCATATGCGCGTGATACGACAGAAACTGGAGAAGCGAATTTGACGGCAAGATGTCCAATTAGTCTTGCGATTCGACAAATTGTAGGTTGCGCGGAGAACGAGCTGGCATCTGCCTTTGTGGGCCGAACGAAAGCTTCGAAATTGAAAGTCATTTCCCGGACGATCATCCGCTCGTTAAGCGGACACGCGAAAATCGTCGACAATTTTGCTTCAGTTTTGTTCACGCTCGATCAAAGACCGCCGTGTAATTCTTTCGAATTCTGGAACGGAATTGATTTCGAATCTTTCAACAGTGATTATGTGCGTCAAAATGTCAAATACGCTTGAATTAAACGCTAATTGAATATCTGTAATATTAAAATAGGCGTTTACAATAAATTATTATTTCATCATCTATTTTTATTTATTGCAATTAGAGGATTGTCATATGGCCTTCTTACACATGTAATAAAATAAAATATTGCTGCCTCTTATTATACATGTATATATGTATAACTGTAATAGAATACAATTCTGCAAAGTTTCTTCTTCTCTAAATTCGAATCGTTTCTCATGTTGGAATAATTCCGTTTCTTACTTGTAATAAAATAATAATCCATTTACAATATTTTTGCACGCATTTGAACAACGCAAAATAATTTCTTATTTTGCATTGTTTAAAGATTAAAGTTAATCCATAAGATTTATAAAAATTTATGATTCCAGAGTACATGTGTACGTGTATGTAAGTATAGATCTTCGCAACGTCACTTGTTAATATAATTATACTATTAGTATGTCTTTCAACATTTATGACACACATAAATAATTAAAATTTTAATGTAAAAAGTATTGCTATGTTACAAATATTACGTTCTCTGTCGTTCTCTGTCGTTCTGTAACACGTCGAGGCTTTTATACAGCTAAAAATATAAAAGAATTAAGTTTTCTGTTCACGTTAACAACACACCGTACAATTATCTTCTGCAAAATTTGTAATTGCAATCAGATGTCGATTGTAGAGGCAGTTGTTTTAAATAACATTTATCGAACAACATAATAATTGGAGAGTGCGAAGGGTTTGTGTAATATTTCAGTTTACGTTTTGAATTTCAACTGGATATCAAAGTTATTTTATACAGAATAAAAGCCAAATATTTCATTACTTCAGAACAAAAAAATAAATTAGAAACTATTAACGTGTAGTAATACGAAACAACAAAACTTTTAAACTTTTAAATTAAAAAAATGCTTACTAATTACAAATTGCTATCGATTGACACAAATATTTTCATAATTTAACTACACACTAGGTCAAAATGACCCGAAGAAGAAATTGCGTTGCAATATCTCCCATTGAAACACCGAAATCGGGACAAATTTTTAAACTATGAAAATTTATTACCAACCTTCCTAGAACAATCTCACATTTATTTGGAGTGTTGGAAGAGTGCACTCTATCAATTTCAGTAAAAAAAAATCGATCTTCCGTGTGTGGTAATAAAATAAAGTGTCAGCGGGTCAAAATGGCCCAGTGTGTAGTTTATGTCTTACATGGTTAGCGTGTAGTTTAAGGGTTATTATCGAATAATTTTCATATATTTCATACAATACAATAACGCGGCTCAAGGCTAAAAATGCATGATTAAAGTTTCTGTCAGAGACTCACCTATGACGGCGTTTCTTCTTCTTTTTTTTACTGAAGCCTGAGAGACCATCTACCGTGAAGTCTTTCCCTGATTCTATGTTGTGGCCAACACCTGTGGTGAACAGAAGAACAAAGTTATGAATATTTATACATATAATAACGTTTATGATTGTTTCATAACTTTAAAAAAATAAAGTATGTATATTCATGTATGTTTATTGTTATTATTTATCATTACTCTTACGTAACATAATTTTAATTCTTATCCAGAGAGAAAGAGAGAGAGAGAGAGAGAGAGCTAAAAATAAAAATATAATTATGAAACAAAACACGCATTAAATTAATGGAATTAACGTTTATTACACTCTACAAAAATCAGAGATGTGTCGAGATTAATATTTTATGAATTTACAGCTCATTATTTGATAGTATTATCTCTAATTGATGATTATACAGCTTTGTATGTTGAGGCTGCGCATACATCACGTATCAAATTACCTATTATATCAGACTTGGCAATGATTCGGACCCAGAATACCAATCTAGTACGTGTCTAAAAAGCGAGTTTTGCATTTCCGTGATTGTTTCCTCCTCAAATTATTCTTTTCTGCTTTACTTTGTTTTATTATAGAAATATCGAATAAGCTAAACTAGCGTTTCATTCTTAAATAAGTAAGGTTTATTTAACATTATTACTTTTTTGCATAAAAGTACTATAAAAAATGTAAAGATTAAACATTAAAAATAAATGCTCAAGACAAATAATTTTAAAAGTATGCATAAATTTAATTTAAGTTGTCAATTAATTTGTAAATTATATCAGTTGATTTCTCCATTATCCGCTATGCTCACATTTTTTTATCGAAGAAATTATACGTTACAATACGTACGTATTATAATAGTCCGAAACTTGTGAAATTTCTCTGAAGTAATTGTCGCGTACACAATGACAATAATAGCAATAGCATTTTTCCAGCAAGTTAATACGCACAAATAGCGCATGACACCGTTAAAAGCTCCAAAGCTCGAATAAAATCCGGCTGTGAATAAAATTCGCTAGCCTAAAATAATTATCAATTGTAAATTAATGTCGAATTAACGAGCGAAAAGCGTTGCCTATGCGCAACAATGGAACTCTTCCCTAAGGGTAACTCTCGTTACTACCGTTCCCGCTGTCGCTGATACTGTCGGTGGCTAATTAACTAGTAATTAAAAGCTAAATTCCAATTATGCATGTCCCTCGACTAATTGGAGCCTGAAACGTTCGCTGACGTCACCAGTATAGTATTTAAAGGATTGGTCGGCACTTTTTCTCGCTTACCCGACATTTCGACGCTATTTTCATGCAAAGATACTTTTAAATGTTATAAAAAAATTCTTTCATAACATATGTATATATATATATATAATATTGTATATACAGTTATTACGGTAACAATTTGCATTTTTATTATGAGTTAGTAAGTAATGTAATATCTATATCTTATGTCTGCTCACATACGCAAACTATATTCTCAATACAAGCGAATATTGTTGCGAAATGATAAATTAATAAGTACTGAGGACACTGTGAAAGAGGATCTATATTTATTGCTATAATATTGTTATAAACTAGTGTTAATTTTATGTATTGGAACAAATTACTGTTTAAACGAGAGTACCTAACCAGCACATTAGAGTCGAGTACATTTGAATGTGGCAATGAAGAAAAAAGATGGCGGTCAAGGAAAGAAAAAAGTAAATATTTCAAGCTCGGAGAGCACGGCAACGTTTATACTTTGCACGATCTATTGTTTTCAGTTCTGTAAAGAGGCCTCTTTAGACCCTTCCAGTTCCACGTTACCTTCTTGTTCCAAGTTTTCAAGTGCGCTTGTTTACTTCAAGCCATCGAATCAATCATCCTGCTTGCATCGGAAACATAATTTCACTCTAAAGCAAGAATTTTCAATGATTTACGTCGAGAAATTTGATATTTTCTTATATTAGAGAAATAAAGAAGTAAGAAAAATAGCATTAAGAGCGTTAATTACGTTTACTTTCACGCGAAAGAACTTTCGGCGTGAAGGAGATTCAATTTGGAGAAGATTTAAATTCATTATACGTATATCATTCCGAGTTGTACTTGTTACCATGTATGTATTGGCTAGTGTTGAACGTATGAGTGATCGATAGTGTGCGTACGAGAAAATATCCGAGGTGAGTAGGTGTGTCGCATCGCTTAAGTAGGAGTACGCGAGCAAATCGATTAATCAAATGTAGTTAGCTGTTATACGCGAGCAGCTACGCGTATACACCGATGTAAGCATCAATATGCGGAACGTGTTAGCTAGATTATCTAATTCGCCCTGGACCTAATCCCGTAATACCCTCGATATATAGCAACCTTCCTTCAGAATTTCTTCCCCAAAGGGTACAAGCTCTCGAAAAATAATTACTCGTTCCGTCTCTCAACGGAATATTGGACATTAAAGCTCTTATTGTATTATGTCAGCTAGGAAGGTATCATAGGATTTGCCCAATTTTATGTTTATTAATATAAATTATATTCGCTATTATATATATATATATAATTTTAAGAATTTATAATAGTTGAAAATAATTTAGATACTTCTTTGACATTTTCCTTTGTTTATATTTCTCCATCTGTAATGTTTCGTTAGAATTAAAAATTTTGATGTAATATAAGATAAATAAGATAAAAAACAGTAAGTATTTTTAAAGCTAGCATTGTACGCTGAGTTTACGTATGTGTATTCGTTTACATATGTCTTTCCCAGTTAGTCATATTTATTTACATGCACACCACCAATAATCTTGAAATTTCTGGTAATGTTTCTAATTATTCCTGTGATCACATTCTGACAAATAGAGAATATCTCTTTAATATATACATATACATATCAAGCTCGTAAAGATTCATCGTAATCATAACTCGTTAAAGATTTTCAAATTATAGTTATCCATACACATTAGATATTAGATAACCAGATAACATTAGATAGACAGCCATTAAAGGTCGACAATTCGAAGGTTGTCTCGCATGTTACAAGAGGGGTAGCTTCCTGGCTAAATGTATTCATGCTACACACATTTTACGCGCTCGGGGAAACCCCAAAGTATACATGGACGCGATCAGAGCGAACAGGGAGTGCATGCGTGTACGCGCGGAAAGACCCGTGGAGAGGGTTGCCACCGGTAGTGTGACGTGGTGGGTTACGCTCGTCCGCGTGTCTGATGGTGTGCGTCAGCGGCGCGGCGCGCGGCGCGGCGACTGCGGGATGGTTGCCATCGGGGGTGTATCTGTGTTCGTAGCAGGCCGGTTACCAGGCAACCGACAATAAGGAACGTGGATGGCCAATGGCGGCCCTCAAAATACCCCTTCGTCTAACACGGCTTGTTTCCCGTGCTAAAGAGCGAGATAGAGCCAGGCTTTCGCTTTAGTAGCTGTTAAGGCCTTAAGTTTCCGCGTCAGACCGCTCATGTCGAAACCTGGTCTCAGAGCTCGACTTCTTGGCCTTCTGACCATAATTGATATTCTAATTCAATGCTGCGTACGTCACTGATAATTGGATTTCTTATCTACAAATAAAACAATTGGAGATGAGTGTTTCTATTAAGTATAATTTTAACAGATATCGAAAATTTAGATGGAGACAAAGAGGCCTTTTTCCACTGAAGAAGATAACGCAAGATCTCATAAAAGAAACTTGTTTATCAAATTTTATTTTTCAATAAAAAAAATTGATTGTTGGAAAGAAAAACCAAAGAAATTCTCGATTTTTAGCACTTTCTTTCCATCTGCAATTTTGTATGTGCATAAAATGAAAACATTGTTTTAATTCTTTCTGTAAGACATTTTCATTCTACATAGCCAAAAAGAGAAAAGTGAAGAAATGATATAAAAAAATGCTCTCTAAAAATACAAAGATTAAGAATAAGATAAAAGTAAAAGTGTTAAGAATGGGGTTTTCCTTTTGGAACCTATATATCATTGAAATATTAATATATTAAGATTGATTTCAACTTGTATGATTACAATCATATGTAATTCTTAATTCCATTACAATATAGATAAATTCTTTTTTAATGGAAATGTTTCAAAATTTCTACCATGTTCACATACTAACTTTTCGTTTTGAATAAATTACTGACGACGAATCGTTTTAAATTTTAGATTACTCTGCTATTTCCTACTTCAAGGTAACTTTAAATAATCTCTTGATCGTGTGCAAGAACTGCTATATGCTTACTATCCGCTTTAAATAATGGGATTGCAGTTGTATGACCTATGTCGTGTATCGCGTTTTGTCTGTCTCTAGCAGTAGCTCGAGAGACTGGGCATTCCATTTTACGTGGACGAAGATCGACGTGTCAGAGAGAGAGAGAGAGAGAGAGAGGAAAAAAAGAGAATGAATTTACATCCAGCAAATGGAAATGCGTCAAGTGTTACGAGCGAGGAAGGGCGGTATGTCGTCGTGTCGTTACACAGTGGGTCGTGTGTATGATGGTCCCGTGGGGGACTAAGGTAGCGTGTAGCACACCCTTGGGACGTCTTCTGCTATCACTTGTCCGCATTAAACCTGGATACTAATCCCGAAATTTAATTTGGAAATCTTTTCAGGCCCACTCGCCATGCCGCTCGCGATGTATACGCGTCGCAAAGACATTTTAGACTGTGAATTACCCGTTCTTTTGTACGTGGTAATTGAAAATTCGTTTCAGCCCTCTGCCTACCCTCCCCCGCGACCCTTCTTTGCGTTCGCGGCATAAAGAAGATATCCCTAAATAGCCTTTTGTTGATTTACGTGCAAATTACCTCGTCACAAGGTAAAATGACTCAACCCGAAGACACATTCTCATTTCCTCCTACTATTTTGTGTCAATTACAAAATATGACACACACATAATTAAGTGTAAGAAATGCATGGGGGACAAATTAAATTAACAATTTAATTAACATTTAATTTAATTTAATTAACAAATTTGGAGATAATTTCCTATGTAAAATTTGATTCTAAAAGCAAATTACATGAGCGTTAGCATTAAGACCGTTTCCTTTTTTTGTAGAAAATATTTGCAATTATTAAAGATAATCATTTCTTACGATGTTTTAAAATACTTGGGTACATATGATGAAGAAACATTTTTTTAGCATATATGATAATAATAATGTAATAAATAAATATTATTCATTATTAATTACAATTATAACTTTAATTAAATAAAATAAAAATAGAGAAAAAACGAGTGAACAAAATTAATTAAATATGTACGAACTTGTACAGTTTACTAGGAGAAAAGTGTTTACTCTTGCTTATAAATGTTATAAGTCATCAGTGCATCGTTTGCGATAAATTGCCCTAACAGCCCTTGACCCAACGAAATCGCATTACTCGTCGATTTTGTACGCTGTCACTAACTTTAGTTACACTAACTCACTGTCAACCCCTTATTTCTATTTCTTGTATAAAAAAATCATCGCAAATTTATTTTAACTTCTACATCTATTCGACATAAATTCTTTATACAGAAATTTTTATAGCAAATGACAAGAAAGAGTATCATTGAGATATATATGTGTATTTCATTTACCACAGACACAATAACTATATGAATAGACAATTTTTAATAAAAATCAGGGATTATTAATTGAAATTAATCTGTGACTCATAATTGCCGTATGGAATAGAATCAAATGTACTGTAATGAAAGTAGAAGCAAATGTATGTCGACACCAAAAAGATCTAGGCGCCAATCGCTGAAGCGTTTCTTAAAAATGCATCGAGCTGGGAATTATTCATAGAGTACATGAAACGTGTAACGCGGTCGTTTACCTAGTAGGAAGGGCGAATGGAGCGTATTCGAGCGTAGTCGAAGTCTAGATACATCCCAAGGGGTGTTTCGGTGGATTAGGTACCCTCCACCCTGCCAGTTTTGTTGCACCATACTACAGTGCGTAAAACACTTGTAACGGATCGAACTAGTAGCTTTAGGGTAAACTGCTAATGCTCCCGCGATGTTTTTCGAGTCGGATTAATTTGACCGATTCTCTCTCGATCGTCGGATTCTCTGGAGAATCACACGCTGCACAAAGCCTGCGATTTCTTTCGCTTCTGATTAATCTAATGCCAAGTACATCTCAACAAAGACAACTTTATACTATAATGATAGACGACGTATATTCTATCGTAGAAGATAAATTGATTTTACATTTATCTCAAACATTCGTGAAATAACTTTCACGTCAAAGATATGTATAATGTATATATTAGTTTTACCTTCTATAGTCCAGAAGAACAATTCTATTTTTTTAGAAAATTAATGTAGGAGAATAGCGTATTATGATATATCATTAATTATAAGTGAATTGAACAATTCAATAGACTCACATTTTTGCAAGTTATCTCCTCCAAGTTATTATTGCTTTAAGTGTATCAAGAGAGAGAGAGAGAGAGAGAGAGAGAGAGCTGGAATTTTTCAATGAAAACATTCCATATAAATTATACGATTAAAGTACAATTAATAATAAATTTCAGATATGAATGAATAGTTCTCGGGACATTCGACCTTTCTCAATTTTCAACATTTCGTTTTATTTCTTCTCTTCTTAGCATAAATTTCACACATCTCATGCTTTTACGTGTGTAATTCAGTCCATTCTCATTGTCAGTCTCGCGCGATGGTCACGTGCGAAATTCGAGCCTTTAACAACAGTGTGAATATTGTGATGTCAGTACATTCAAGTGCCAGGTAAGAACAAAGAGCAAAGTGTTGATTGCTCGAAAACACAGCATTTTTTTATCGATGCTCTTAGATTTTGCTCCATGCTGGTGAATGTTATGAAAAGAAATGCAAAAATTTCTAGCAAAAATATTTCAGAAGATTTTGTTAACAATATATAGAGTGTTATAAAAAGAATTTTATTACGTTTAATATTAATTTGTTTTTTTTTATATTAAAAAATATCAAGCTTCTCTTAATCGAGAGAAAATGTGAGCGTATCTAAACGAAATAGAGAGCACGATCGGTCATTGCCTCTTGTCTGTACAATTTGATATTCTATTTTATTTCGAGCCAAATAACAAAAAGAAAACAAAAATATCGATAAAGTTAATGCATACTTTGCACAGAATATTCAAAGAGAGAAGACTAAGTTTTTAGCAGATCGTCTTGTGGAAAACGAGGAACGCCCGGACGCTGACGCCTTGGCAATCCCCGAAATAAATTCACTTCCAGCACGTGTGCGGTACAGTGGTACGTAGGGCGTCCCTTATGTAATGTACCAACGAAGCAAGCGAAAGAGATACCACCAAGAGAGAGGAGAGAGAGAGAAAGAGGAAACGGAAAAGAGAATGAGAGAGCAACGACGAGAGAAAGGGGGAGAGGGAGAGAGAGAAAGAGAGAGAGAGAGAGCAAGGCGACTACCCCTTTCGACTGGGCAGTAGCGGCATAAGTCAGGAATTCCTGGCACGCAGTATATTGCGCGGGGATGGAGGCGCGGCGGTTATAAGCTATAGTCCCAGGCGTGGCATGGCATGCACAGCCATTTACTTCATTATGTCATTAAGCTTAATGGCCCTGGCCCTAACACGACTCTAGGCTATAGCCACTTCTACAGTCCGTCCCCATTAATTCCTCTCACTCTCCTCATCTCTCCTTCCGCTACTACCACTGTCGCCGCTGCCTGCTGTCCACCCACCACGGTGCACTGTCGGAAGCCATCCTCGCATCACTCTCGCAATGAGCATTGACTTTACATCAATGACCGAGGAAATTGTCGACGGTTATCATGGAAAGTTTAGCATCCTGACAGCTAGACTCGACGTAAACAAAGGAATAAATCACAGTAACATACGCGGTACTTTCTAAGCGGAGATCTTTGGACGAATACATTATTCTACAGGAATGATGTACTTTTTTATCATTTACTTGTATATTACGTTTACTTTACATATTTATCGAATTATAACACAATTTGTGTACAATTTTGACGTATTAAGAGCTAAAACTCTTTAAAAAAGACAATTGACCGGATTTTACTTGAATTACGAATTACATTCAAGTTATGAAGGATTGTATCTATTAAAAGAAATTTTCATAATATAATTCCGACTACTCTTTTCTTGTATATATGTATTTGTAGATACAAATATGAAATATTCTTTTGATTTAGAAAAAATTCAGATAAAGTGCTTGACGACCTATACCCGTACAGTGTGTTTGTATGTATTTGTTGTCATTTAACGTTGCTATTCAGATAATTTATCCTAATTAAAACAGTTATGTGTGAATGATATGGAATATCACGCGGATGGAATAATTATGATAAATAACAGAGCTTTTGCAAATAATATCATTAAATGTCGAAAACCGAGTGAACAGTGAATATATGTATAATACAAATTGAGACATTTCATGATTCGATGAATTCATAATTATTTGGATAGTGCACGCTTGTATTTATTGTACCGTTAATATCATTACTTGCCAAAGTGCTAGAATTAACCATCTCATTAGTAGAAGGAATTTTAATCGTCATATAGTGTAAAATGTCAAAAATTTCATATATTAGGAAAAAAAATCCAACTATATCAATTCGAAATCAATGTCAATCTATTATACAGAATATAACTAAAATCTCGGCAATCTCGATCCGTTTAATTCCTTTTATTTATCTTTTCGAAATAATAAAGAGAGTGCATACTCTCTTGTGAAATCTGATTTTATTATTTATCTACTTTTATTATTCGCTCGACCTGACTGAACAACGTTACACCAGAGAGACTTTACGAGAAACTCCAAAAGCAGTCTATCCCAAGTACTGCAATACGGTGCGTTCTAAAGACATATGTAACGCTTCAGGAAAGTGTTGACTGTCGGCTGTTTTCGATGTAACTTTATATTTCTGAACTTGTGCTGCATATTTTGTTTCTTGGCGCCAGACAAAGTTACGCTTGCATATGTTCACCTAAACATAGCCTGTGAACCGCCAAACATAGACTGAAGTAAGAAAAGTTATAATATTATAGAAATCTCTTCAATATCACGTATATCTTTTATATGTTACATTACTGAACAATTAATCTGTAGGAAATTTAATAGATTAACGTAATGCAACAGAAATAAAAGTAAGAAATATACAAACTTTTTCATTATTTTAAAATTTATAATTTAAAGGACAAGCTGTGAAAAGAATGTCTTAAAAAAAGATCTCTTAATAAGACAATGTAGAATTCTATAAAATGTTTTATAAATATGACAAATAAAATTGTTAATTTTACTTTACTACTCATATGTATGTGTATGTAGTTTTATACTTGAGTTTTTTATTATTGCTTAATGTTATACTTAACTTATAGCCGATTGTCATGACACTTTGTCTGAAAAATGCGAAAGTTCTCTACTTTTATTATAAGCTATCCCTCCAACATCAGTGCCATGGAAGAAACTTAACGATCGGGCAAGACTCTTCAATGTCTCGTTGACTCCCCTTCAGGTTAGTAAGAAGAGTCTAATTGTCTCTTTAAAGAGAGAAAGAGAGAGAGAGAGAGAGAGAGAGAGACCTGGTAAGCTTTGCAACTCCTTTCGTTACAAATTTATGAAGCGCTGACAATACATCTCTTGGAAAACTCATTGAAATTAGCGCAATTAAATATCGACGTAAATTCTTCAGAAAAAATAACAGAAGGAAATGCAACTAAATAATTTATATTGAAATTGAGAATGAATTGATTTATTTTTTGTTGTAATATGAATACAATTAGACAACAAAAATAAGAACAAGTAGCTATTATGATTGAAGACGATCTTTTGATGAAAAAATATGATACACCCTATTAGTGAATTTAAGAAAATCTTGCATCATATATGTATATAAGTCAGTCATTACACGTACACAATTCAAAGTAGAACATCATACATATAAATTTATAATGTTAAACTACATTTATAAGGAGGTTTTCACAATTTATGCGATTGTCATCATATAGCTACGAAAGAAAATTAAGTATCCAAAATGTGAGCTACACAAATTTTCTCGGAAACAACGGTGTCCAAGGAAGATTTACATCGCGTTTTCGTTCTCTGATTTTTCGTCCCATCCTCTTTCGCTCAATAGAACGCGCTCATCGTGGAAAATCGCGCCTGTGAAAAGGTGTGAATCTCCGGCCCTCGAAAAAGCGCGACAATACCCATGGTGCCGGACGCACAATGAACCCTAAACCCACAATGTAGTCACTGTATCCGCATAGAGGACAGAGTACAAGCAGGGGTGGAAAAGGGTCCTCTCTTCCCACTACCCTCGCCCGTCTACCTTTCTTCGCAATTCCGCCTCGAGGAGTTGAGGATGGCCCGGACGTGCTCTTGACGGTGCATTTTCAGGCGCGCAATATTTATACGAGTCGTGTATCGCTTTAAAGCGCCAACCCATACAGTGTAACCCAAAACCCCCACGTAAAAAATTTACCCGACACAACACATGTAACCACCACCGCCACCGACCGTACATGTCAAAATATTTTCTGAAGCGAGAACTTGCCTCTTCGCACCTCCTTTTGCACACGTTTTTTCATTCCACTTCTTCCAGCCTTTAAACGGATATCGAATTATCTTACAGAGAGAGTATTCCTTTTTAATATTCATTATATTCATTAATATTTATCAATAAAAATTCAAAGCGGAAACAGAAACATTTCGTCATATCTAATAATCTTCGTATTTGATTGATTTCAATTGGTAATTTACTTTAAAATAATACATTAAATAAATTCTTAAATAACGTAAAATAACACTTTTTTTTCTTCAATTATTGCATTTGTGTGTTTATGTTGTGTCAAGTGGGAAAAGTGGAAAGAGAGTTTCCAAATTGTAAAATTAAGTTTTCTAATTTATAATTAGATTGGCTTATAAAATATAATTAAAGTGAACGAAAGTGCCAACTTTAAAAGTTGAAGAAATTCATTAAAAAATTCATAATATTTAAATACGTCCCACAGAACATGCAAATAGACCCATACAAATCCGCGGCATCGACATATGCGTAGCACTGAACACGCGTATATTGTCTCTATTGTGTGACGGGCGTGGGACAGGACATGGCGTCCTGCTATTCGAGTTGCCTTTTGTCACGACCAGCTGAGCCAAAATGGCCTCCAGGCGTTGACGTCACAATTTCACATACTCTATGCAATACATGCACAGATTCTGCTTACAACGATTAAGCCAAAAATTCACTAAAAGTATCAAAAGAAAGTAACGCAAGTAATGGGAGAACCTAGACGTTCTTAAATTTCTCAAGTACGAATCTGCTATATTATCCATGACTTATTAATTAGTAGGGCATGTAAGTACGTGTAAGTTTAAGCCGATGAGCCGTTCTATTCAATATACATATATTTATATTATACGTGTTGTTTTTTTCTGACAAAATATAAGAAGAAGCTGTTACTTAGATTAAGCAAAAATATACGTGACATGCACGTATGCTCTTTCTCTCTCAACGTCATCTGTTAAAGAAAGCTTGTTGAATCTAAAATTTTCATGTTTAATTTAATATCGCAAGAGTATAATCAAAAATTTGCTCCTATCTTAATAATATTCTTTTCCTAATGAAGTCTTCTACATGCAAGACTCTATATTTTAATATTATTTTAATTGCAGATTAATATGTTATATATTTAAAGTAAATTTTATGAAACTTTTAATTCGCAGAATTAAAATTCCAATTTTATATATTCATATCGCAATTTAAAAAAAACATCTTGCTGATATTCAGTAGCATTATAATTCCATGCAGAAAGGAAAAAAAACCTCCAGCAACAGTAGCAGCAGCAGCAGTGGC
Source organism: Tetramorium parvispinum (assembly GCA_011638315.1). NCBI lineage: Eukaryota > Metazoa > Arthropoda > Insecta > Hymenoptera > Formicidae > Tetramorium > Tetramorium parvispinum. The sequence goes on along the minus strand of VBVR01000729.1, from coordinate 19,342 downwards.
TGTTATTAATTAAGGGTACTTTTAACGCGCACATGTTAATTCTTAATTAATATCTTTGTTTCCTTCTCCCGCATCGTAGACTCTCTCTCTTAGCATATGTTCTTCTTTTTGTTTGAGTTACACCTCTGCTTCCTTTCTCTCCTATTTCTTTCTTGTCTCTTCCTTTCGCTTATATTTCCGTCTCTGATACGACGCCCTCCTGCTATAATATCCTCTCCCTCAGCAAAGTTTGCTGAATAAAAGGAAGAGGTTGCAAGCGAAAGCGTTATACTCGTATCGCGAATCGTTATCGCCATTACGATCAGCCATTATGATCAAGAGAAGAAAAGGTAGAAACAAATCGATTAACAATCACTTCATCACCATAGTAGGAAGTCAGATTCGAAAGATTTCATCTCATCTCTGTAGAGTCACTTTTTGATTTTAGCTCGCTTGCTGCTTGATGAAAACGCACATTTGATTTCATGATTTCACCTTCGTGGAATTTCCATAAGATATCCGATAAGAAAAGAGCTTATTAGCTTATCTTCTGTTCTCCATTTTGTTTTCTTACAAACAAGGCAAACACATACATACTTATTTTTTGCATTTTATTTTACTTATCCGTATACGTTACTCACACGTGTTATTAATCTGCAGATAATTATCAATATTAGGTGATGAAAATTTTAATCGTTGTTACAGCGTATTTACACATAGGGTAGACCGAGGCGAATCGGATCAAAGTGAGAATTGAGATCGTATTTGTTACATTCATCAATATTGATCCGCGTAGGAAAATAATTTTGTTCAGTTATATTTGAAAATGAAAGGTTGGGAAAATAAAAGAATGCCTATCTCTCTATAAACGATCAAGTCAACCTCGTCTCACGCGAAGCATGTAGATCTGAAAGACACATCGACATGAATATGTATAGGCCTTTGTAACGGAAAGCATTTTACGACAAAAATGTTGGCAAGACTCCCGTATTCAAGCGACGCTAGTAATCAGGCACAAGCTCCTTCATGGTCGAACGCACTTAATTTTTTATAGAAGAAAAATACGAGCCACATCCCTGCTTCGCTCTCAATGTCTTACACGCCGGCTCCCAACTTCGATTTTCGCCGTCCCTTCCTAACTTGGCTGCTTCCGCCTCCTTTTTGTTCCGCTCGTATCCCCGTCTCGCGGGCTTCTCTAGTCGTGCCGAAAGACTCACACAATTTCAAAATCGTTTATAGAAACCGGGTTTTATTCTCTCCTCGTCGCGTCTCGTCGCGTCGCGTCGCGTCCGTCTCGCGAGTTACCGCCGTAATTCCCTGTTCCGTCGCTTGTCCTCCCTTCCCCCAGCTGTCTTGTGCGTTTCTTTTCACGGAGGAACGTTCTAGCGGACGATGAAATCGATACGAGAGGAAACGAGATGATTGGATTGGAGTACGGGAATGCTTCTGGCACTCCTCTAAACGCTCCATAGCGCGCGCAGCCCCTTTCGACGGGGCACGCATTGGCCTGTCTGAAAATACAGACTCTTTGCAATAACGTGTTCGGGTAATATGTGTACACATACGCGGTAAGCGTTTATCATGCATCTCCAATCTGCATCGCACGTCGTCTAGTACATATCAACACCTAACATATTATATTAAATAAAAAAGAAGCATGTATTCGATTCGGTATAATCTAATACATGTACATATATCAGTATACAAATATGCAACACCTAAAGACGACCTCGAAATCTAGATAGGGCAATCAGTGTGGAATTGATGATTTTTCAATTGATATTGATTTTGCACCAAATATTGGTTACTTATTATAAATGCAAGTATGTGTCGGAGATAACTAGAGTATTTTAATTATAATACTTGATTCTTCGTAACACACGACAACATAACGCCATAAGTCTGTATATTCCAACAAATATCTAACACTTGACGAAATCATGATTATATTTTAGTATAACGTATGTATAATATTTTAATCCTGCTACATGTTTAATGGAAGCCACGAAATAAAAATTTAATACAAAGCTATATAGTGTTCATTTCGTCACGATAGCGCAACGATTGATTCGAGAACTGTCATGGTTGATTTCATCATAATTGAGAATATACATTATACTATGTGATGTTTGTTTGATGTGAGAAATCGAGATAGCATAGTACCTTGATAACGCACGCATGCCGCTCTGTTCATGTACCTCACTCTGTAATTCGTCTTTCAATAGAAGAGGCCTAATAATTTTTGTAAGTGTATGTATGTGTGTATTGCATTATTAAATTAATGTCTCAAAGCTGGTTAATTATTCATAAGCTATATTCCTTTTTAAGATCCCTGTTTATTAAACAATGTTTCAATGTCAAAATTGAATCCATTAGATTAGAATAAAAGAATATTACTTTTCTTTTATTATATCTAAATGACATTTTTAAAAACCAATTAATATCGATAATAATATTAATATTAGTTATTCTGCAAAGATGTCACGATACGCACATGGCAACATTAACTCAAAATTACAATTACGTCATTAGTCGTAGCATACATACACAATTGTGAAGAGCAATATTTCGTAGACGAAGCAATCTTCACTTGTTCACGAACTTGTTCACGATATTTTCTTTTACGAGTTCGAAATGTTTTACGTCAGACATGTAGAAGCTGCCCGCGACAACGGCGGACACCTAATAACGAGGGGCTTTCCGACGAAATTGGTTGTTTTAACAACTGTGCAGCACTTTGAGATGCGAGAGAGTTTTGCGTAAGACAGACAAAGACAGAAAGAGTGAAAAAAGAAAGACGTAGCGAGGAAGGATGGGGAGAGAAATGGGGAGGGGCGGAAGTAGAATGTAGTAGTAGTAGTGTGAAGGAGCTCCCAAATAGTGGATGGGTGAGAAAATATGCGGTTCTCGCGAAAACGCGTTTCTGGAGTATGAGAGCTACGAGCTTAATAGTCCAATTTGCCAGCAAAGGAAAATACCGTAGAGAATCCTGCAAGTAAAAGGAGACTCGCGCGCGCGTTGTCGCCTCCGGCGCTCCGGTACTGGTGGTACTGCGCGAAAAAGACTGCTGGAAAATTGAAAATGTACGGAAACACGATGTGGAATGATATAGAAATTAAATTTAGTCGTCCACTAATTTTTCGTCTAAAAAAATTGCAAATTTATTTTGGCACCGATTCGACATATGTACATGTAATATTGGTTATTTGTTGGTACACAGACGTAAAATTTCATGAGATTCACATGAAAAGAATATCGGAAAAATTAAAATATTTTAAAACGAAACTAAAAGACTATGATTTCAAGAATAAGTGCGATTGTGAAAGTAAAATAATGTCTTCAATTGATTCATTAAAACTCTGATATATTTCATATTTAATTTGATAATCCCGTAACTAACATCTGGCTCGTACAGATATAGAGATACTATATATTTTACGTCAAAATATTTTGAGAAATTAGTAGTGCTGAACACACGTCATCATTGAAACGCTAATCGGTAACGGGAGACTTTTTACTCGAAATTCGAGCACGTTTCCACGCCCGCTGTCAAATCTTACATTTAGGTTAACTCCTTCAAGGTGCTTTAAGCCCTTTGAAATATCGCTACTTTGTTAAAAGTTTATACTTTCCATTTAAAGTTAAATACGGTCAACTATATTTATTTTGAAGATAATATTTTTTTTTTATTTTAAGGTAAATTTATTTTATCGCTAATCTGCTTCAGACAAATTTTAATAATAATTTCATCATTCGTACCATTTAATATGATTTGATTTGATTGAAAATTAAGTTGGGTAAAATTATAATTATTAAACATACCTACACGTAAAAGTTTTAGTAAACAATATTGTTATTGTTAAGAACTAATTGCAATTGCTAACCGTTAATTTAAGAAGTTTTATTGGTAAATATTTCAAATTAATATAATGCATATCTTATTTGATATCGAAAGAAATAAGATATTAAAAAATTAACGATATACTTATATGAATATCTTACAGACATTTCCATAAATCGCTAGTGATAATTAATTGATCGACTATACGATGTGACAATGGATGTTCGTAGCAAGTAATGCAGAAACTTATCCCCATTAGATGCAAAGCTCATCCTCAGTAATCATTTTCAACTTGTCGTCTCTTGTTTCGAGCGACATCGCTTTGCGGGCTAAGCGGGTCGCGCTTAATGGCTCGTAAAAATCGAAATCATCGCGCACATGAATACGTAAGCAGTTTTTTTTCCGTCTTCCAACGTGCACATGATGTCATCATATGGCGATAATGGTTACGACATCTGTAGACTTCATCTACATCTATAGAATTACGAAAGCGATGATTACCAGTATTATTTATTACTAATATTTGGATTGTCTTTCATTTACGATTAACTAACAAGATTGAAATTCCTTGCAATCTATGATGCTGATCTATAATGCTTTATAAAGAGAAATCTAATTTTTATTTCGACACACTTGAGGACTAATAAATTTGTATACAACTTAATTATCTGCCTATTATAACAACATAATTAATGAATTAATATAAGTCTCATTGTGTGATTATTTGCGTGGTTTCATTGGTTTGTCTCACTTACAATTTCGTAACAACAAAATACGTAACTTGCGAAATCGCTACTTTTATTATATATTGATGGATGAAACTAATATCACACACATATACCCTACAAACACGATCAATTTCTTTACAGAGCTCGCATTCGGGAAGCGTCATAAAATTCAACTCGACTCGATATGAACGTATTTACGATTTTGGAAGCCGCTTTCCGTTTCGAAGGAAGACTAGTAAAACTTTTCATACGTATTTCAGAAAAAGTATTCTAACATATAAAAATATTACACCGTTATGCTAGCTTGTTAAATTTTGAACAAGTTGTGACTTTCCACAAATGTATATTTTCCTTTGATAAAATCAGTTCTTTCTTGTTTTTATTTAATATTTTATTAGTTTTAAAACGTCAAAATTTAGAAATATTAAAAATATTTAATTTTATGCATTACTTACATATACTTTTGTCTTATTAATGTCTTATTAAATAACTAAAATCATGTTTCGACTTACTGTAATGTTATTAATGAATTAAAAATATTACATTTTTACTACATAAAAATCTCACCTGGACTTGCATTGGAGAATGAGCCTTTTGATTGCGAAAATCCTAAAACAAAGAAAGAAGCGTTAGTTGAATTATTATCAATAAAAATGTCAATTAATAATTAACTCATAAAAATAGCTTTAAAATCAATAATTACTAAGTTACTTATAAGTTAAAATCTTCAAATAGTATATGACTAATGAATGATATTTATTTAAAAAAAAATTTCTAAACGTGAGATCGACAGTTTAACGTTAAATTTATATTTCCTCGATCATTAAATGGGTAAGTATAGTACACATAATTAACATTTGCTTTGATTAAAAAAAAACCATGCGGAGTTAATGCGATGATTATTCCATTTCTGTTTACTAATTGTAAGATATATTCTAACTCTCAATGCTTTCTATACATCCTTTTTTCTACAGAAATATACATTACGATCTAGCTGATATAAACAACTCTTAATTATTCAGACAATTTTTATAAAAAAGATTTTTTTCTGTTTCAAAGGAAGGAGATCTATGACCTAGTTCGTCTCAATTCGAATGATTCATAAAAGAATCTACTTTTCTATTTTCCCGGCTATAATCGATTCGAAATCTGAACAACTATGCTAGTTTGTATTGCTTAATCGATTAACATGAACACAATATAAACAAGAATAGCTTACGTTAATTGAGCGTATCCTGTAGTATTCCATAAAACTTTGTGAACTCTTTTGCCCGTCATAGAAATATTCCTTTTAATCTTTTTACAAAGCCTTCGCAATTATCTTTTTTATTTATTTACTATATGTATAAACAATTTAAATATTATAATTAATCTTTAACTGTTCTTCCAATTCTGTTATGTAATAAAGAAACGGGTATTTTTTTTTTAGTATTGCAAGAGCATTATTTGAAGCAAAAGAAAAACACGATGCATTAAGATGCTTGAAAACGCAGCCATGTTCTGATAGAGTCATCCCACCGTGCGCGACGTAGATGCTGGGGTAGCGAAAAACAGGGGTTGGAAAAGATTTGCCTTCTAAGAAAGTTGGGGCTTGTTGGTGGGTTCAAGATAGACTTGGCGTTTCACGGAGGGAAGGTTGGCAATGATGGTGGCGGAATTGCACCCTCAAATGACTTTAACGAGCCGGCGTCTTAAAATAGGGATGCCAAGTTTGACCCGAGTTTGCACGTTTGTTTGATAAATTAATCCAGAAAAGTATAATCCGTCGACGGAAGGTTTAACAAGCTTGGCTCGCTATTCATTCTTCTAAAAAATGATACGCTTCTTTCAAGAAAATCTTACATCTAACAATATTTGTACGTAACAATATTTGAAAATTATTGCTCTGTATTTATCAAAATATTCTAAATCTTAAATATTACGTATAGAGATATAATTTTGATTCTTAATTTAGACATAAGACATACATATGTATTTCATACAAACTCATTTTAATGATGGAATAAATCTGATAGAAAATTAATTAATTGAAAGAGAGAGAGAGAGAGAGAGAGAGACTTGTGAAATGTTTCTCTTAATTTTGCATCATTTTCAAAAGTCGCGGAAAATTGAGCTTGTATTTAGGATGAATGCCACACTGAATATCGTATGCGAAATTGTTCACTTGAAATCCCAATAGCATTAGACTGATACGGCATTCTTCGGTTTTTCCTATCCATTTTCCTTTCACGAGATCGGCGGCTGCCGAACGTGATGAAACTTAAACCTCAATCGCGCACCCGGGTGGAAGGTTTCAGATTTTTTGAAAACCCCATAATGCGCATCGCCTCGTTGATGCGGTAGAAGGAGACAGACAGACCCCCATTGAGAAAAATCCGTTTCCTAGGCTCGTGTTACCCGGGCGTATTTTGACAAGATCTTATTGTCGTCGCACGGCTAAGCCCTATTGACCCTATTATGGCCCTATTAGTATTATACTAGGATTTGCGGTTACTCCTTGAAAGGAGTCCTCTACGGGTCTCTTTTACGGTCGAAGGCGTGCACGCGGACGGCTGCGAGACACGCCGGCCCATTCAACACGCTGCTAGAGCGTATCTTCTCGATAACTTGACATGCGATTTCCCTCGCAAGAATCTCTCTCTCTTTCTCTTCTCTAAATGAATCTTAGATTTATATTTGCTGCATAGTACGTAAGCGATATCTCGCTTGATATTACAATTAATGCAAATTTGAGAAATTTTGATAATTGAGAGAAATAGAGAATGAGAGTAATTATTTGATTACAAATTACATAATTATTGATAAAATTATTGAAAAAGCATCTGTATCTATAAGAAATAAGAATATAAAAGTAAAGAAGCAAGAAAGATACTTTCATCAAAAAGTTAAGTAAGAGAAAGAAAAATGAACAAGAAGAAACATACACGTACAAAATATATAATTAAATTATTTAGTAAAAGAGAAATTTAATAAATAAAAGAAAGGCAACAAAAGAAAGAAAATTATATGATAAGAATAATGATAAAAAGGAGAGAGAAAGTAGCTAGAAAATGGATAAGTGTAAAAGTACGACATACGACGAAAGAGATTGATAAATTAGAAAGAAAGATAAAGAGAAGAGAAGGGTAAAGAAATGTGTGTGTGTGTGTACACGCGCGCATATGTGTGTAGGTGAAATGCATGAGTAACGAAGGGATGAACGGATGAGAGAAAGGGTGGTATATGCGTGAGCAAAGTAGGGATCAACAAGGAAAGGATTTTGCAGACAGAAGAGAAAAAGACAGTTATATGATAAAGCGCTTTGAGAGCAAGAAAGAGAGGAGATTAGGAAAAAGGAACGCAGAAGAAGCGCGTTACGGCAAGACATGATGAAAGGGAGAGGGGGCAACAACGACGCGCGTGTGTTCGAGGCGTGATTTCACGTATGCCTGCGAAGTACTCTTTAGGGAAGACAATCGAGGTGTTGGACTGGAAATCCGTACCAATTTGAGTGACTTATGCATGTTCGCTTAAAAGCTCAGCAACAACACACACACATTTACATTTGTATTTGTATTTATATATATATACGTATATAAAACATGTTCACGGAATATGACAATATTGCGTGTGTAAGCATAATGCCATATCAAAAATCAATTAAGAGATTAAAAATAAAGCGCATTAGAGTAAGATTATAATACAAAATCAAACTATAGAGAATGAAATAATAGATGTTAAGAGTAAACTTTATTTTTCAGAGAATAAAGGGACTTTATATGAAATAAAACAAAACTACGATAAAATTCTGTAAATTAGTAGTAATATTCAGTAGTGATATAACGTTTCTGCCGTAATATTTATAATTTATAGCAAAAACATTTAGATATTTAATTAGAAGAAAAACTAATAATAAAAAGTATATATAATAATATGTACATTCTTTTCTTAATTCATGGGATGTAAAATTCCAAATTTACAATATCTATAAATAAAAAAATATATATATGTATATGTATGTAATTCTGATGAGGAAACTTTACAATAATAAATTTGACGCAAGTGTAATTACACATGTACAACGTAGAAAAGAAAATCCATTTACTTTGATTTTTTAAGCCTTTTCCCAATTTATCCTGGTGCAACAACCCTCAAAGTTCAGCTTTCGTGGGGTGCTATACTTTCGCGGGGTGCGGTAATGGACATAGTTTGTCGGTAATGTCCGAGACTAATTCCCGTGTTATTTCATTAACGTCCCGCAGGTCCCGAGGGGTGAAGCTTCTGCGACAACGGGGGGTTGCCACTGTCGCGCCGACGCGACGCGCACCGCCATACTTGTCCCCGATCCCCGCCGGGTCTAGGGATTCGTATCGGGCACGTGTCAAAGGGTGAGAATTTACGAGGTGAGTGCTCCGCGCGAAAAGACCGATTGATAGTCGGCCGTATGTACATACGCGCCGCGCCGCGTCGCCTTGAAACAATGCCGACAAGTTTATGGGACGACGAGCTATGGTTAGCGCGACCTATCCCGTTAGCGCGCATGTCTTTACTGGGAGTAGTAGATCGATATCGTTTGTAATGCCGAACCATTGATTCCAAATCGAATGTACTTCTTTGGCCTTTGGTATAATTTTGTACGTATATTACGGATGGCAAAGATTAAATTCTTTATTTTATTATTAATTGTCGTTGAAATAAATTGTAAGAGAATGTTTTAAATTACGAATTTGTTTCCCAGCATGTAGATGCGTAAATTTAATATACATATAATAATAATAGTAGGTATACATAGAACTGTTTTTACTTTATCGTATACATGCATATTTTTGTCGTCGACGCGGCCGCCGCGTTACAGGTAATCTGCTCGCGACGGTCGATACGAGATTCGGAATCCGCGACGAAGTTGATACGGATGGAATTTGTAATGAAACACTTCGTCTTATTCACAATAAGTATAAGTATAACTCTTTATTCACAATCTTGTTACAGACACTTTTCAACACTCTTGTTAGCATTTAAAACTAACGTAACGCGGAGCGTACGGCTGACGATACGAGAGACTCGTCGTCTACTCCGTATACCTGCCTTATAAGAGAACAAAATTTCCTACTTCCAATTGCAACTGCTGAGCTATCTATTTCAGCGGCTGCAATCAGCCTCTTTAAATTGCTGTTTTAGTATATTCTTGCAAATTTACGCAATGACCCGCAAACCTCATTCTATGTGATACTTAATCGATGGGTCATTGCTTAATTTGAGATTTGATTTACAACATCATATTACACTTTTAACATTTTAACATTTATTATTTATCTTTCTCTCTCTTTCTCTTTTCTTATTATACATTATTGTGTATCATTACATTGCTCTGCCTCAAGTACAAGCTATATGAGCTCAAGCCCCGAGATTAATATTTGACAAATATGCACAAAATCATCATGAAGCAAATTTGAAACTTTGATGTTCACATCAAATTATATATTATGCCATGCCAAAATATATTATGCCAAATGATTCGAGCAAAATTTGTGCAAAATTCCGTATCTCCGTAATCAACATAGTTGCCAGGCAGAAGCTATAGAGCGTGAAGTGGTGCTTTTGTCGGAGAACCGAATTGATTTGTTGGAGCGGATTATACGATTAGGTATTGCGGCGACGAGGGTCAAATGATTGACATCGCGACGAGAGAGTATAATGAGAGAAAATTCGTTCTATGCCCGATTCGGGAAAACTCATGGCAATCAATCTGAGGGAGAATACGAATTAGATCGCCATGCCGAGCAAAGACAGATATACAAACATATAATACAAAATGTTCCTCAATGGGTTCTCTAGCGAGTCATCTCTCATCTATGAAACTTTTAATTAATTGGTATTTTGATATTATTTATACAACATATATTTGATATTGTATGACACCTTCGTAACATTTTTCCCTAGTAACAATATCAAAGGAGATTATTATTCGCCGATCGATAAGGGATCGAGCAAAACTTAATTTAAAAATAGAATTTAAAGAATTTTTAGACGTGACTCATTGTCAGCAAAAGAATAAATTATTCAATCCGTCTGATCAGACAAGTACATATGTACATGTTTCATACAATGTATTTCATAGATGCACGAGAAACGTGCGAAAGTTTAGTATCAATGAAAACATTATGATAAATAATTCTCTACATTTTTTGATTTTCTACTACTACTTTATATAGCATTAATTTTAATATATTTTATACATATACATACGGTATTTTAATTATTTTATTTTAATTATTATCAAAATTAAAATAATTAAAATATAACATATGGTAAAAATATACGCCGCAAATTAAAATGTAATCATTAAAATGCGCAAAATGTATGCGGAGTTTTTGCTTTCGTTATATGAGAATTGGGAAAAGAAAACAACAAAGTACAAACGTTATTGTTAAAATAATTTTAACATTATAGGTTATCTATACATATCGTAAATTTTATTATTTTTATTCTACGTATAACAAGGACACACAAAATAAAATAAAAAATTAAATGTTTGTAAAATGAAATGAGAAAAACGGTAATATCTCATATAAAATTAAATTTGCAAGAAAATAATCAAAGAGTTTAAAAAATTATATGTATAACATTACAATTTAAGCTTTCTTATGAGATTGTAATGGTAAAAAATTTTTTGGTTAATTAATATTTATCAAAGGAGAATGTGCGTAGGATTATCATCTCTAATATTATTAAAAATCAGAATTTTTCGAAACGTATTTAATCAGAAAATTTAATCCATTATTATTTCAGGGGAGAAAAAGAGAAACTGCAATAAAATAAAATCTTCTCATAATTTGTTTTTCGCAGTTTATGTAAAAATCCGTCTTTTCGTTTTCGATCATGTGTAAGGCGTTGTACTGAACATTTTTCTCTAAGGAATTGTAAGAAAAAACCGACTGAATTACTTTGAGCGTATAACGTGAATTGCGACGCGTTTAAAAAAGAAGACATCCGTGCTGGAAGACTAAATTTTCCTCCTTCTAGCGGTGAGAGCGCCTCGGCAGTGTTATCCAATTATTCTAAGTTGTTAAGGCGAGTTAGGGCGCTTAAGGGACTAAATTAAGACATTCCGCGCGACAAATCTCCCAAGAATCTCAATTAACTTCTCTGGGGGCGCCAGCACTTTAATTAACTGTTTAATTTCGTTTAATTTGCATTCGCAATTGCATAAGCTGCGCTAGGCGCCACGGCTGCGTTGCATTTTCCTGCGAAATAAACCGATAAGATAAAAAACTCTCGGAATATATTTGAATTATATAAAAAATGAAAGGTGCCCGTTACTACGTGAATGCCACTTATTTTCTTTTCCAAACGCCAGCAACTTGAAATTCTTCTGATCTTCATGCATTACTTAATTTAATTGAATGAATTTTTCTTCTTTCATTTAAAATTTATAGAATAATTACAAGAAGCATCATATTTTTGTCAAGTATCGTAATCATTAATTTATTGAACAAGTTAATACACGTTTGGAAATTTTCATACATATTTTATTTTATGTAAAATGTGCAAAAAGTAGTTAGAAGATAAAGAAAACGAAAATTTGTTAAATAAATTTCTTTAATACCTATAAAATAAATAAATTTTTAAAAGTTGTGTCTTGCAAATTGTTTCTTGAAAAGTTATACATACCTATATATATTATAATACTACATCAACTTACTTAAGAATATATGTATATTACAAATTTATATCATTTTGTCTGTAGACTAGAACAGTGGACTTTTTGAAGACTGATGAAGAGATTCTCGCCGTCGATCGAATATTACTTTTACGACGAGGTATTCCGTTCCCCACGTTCGGTTCTACTGTAAGTAAACTAATTTGCATCGCAAGCCACTTGCACGTGGCCGTGCAAAAGAATCGCGCGTTTACTCGTACAAATGTATGCAAACGTAATCGGTGTCGTGAGTCTCTTACAAGTTAGGGCGTGCGATATTTTTTCCGAAAACAAAGCCCTCTGACAAATTTGTAACCTGCTAATTTGCCACAGACTTTTTACTCGAGCACCGTCGCGCGCACCATCGCATACTTTTGCGCGCGCAAGCGCGCAAATCTCCGTTACTATGTCAACGTAAACGTTGAACCGCGAAAAGAAAAAGAAGCTGAAAAATATTTTCCTGTATAAATGAATAATTGCATCATGAGAAACATCTCGCAGATGTTCTAGAAAGGAGAAGTCTAAATACACTGTTCCAAAATCTTCAAATTTCGCGATCGTTTGATTCGCGCCTTTGACTCTCCAAGTGTTGCGTCGCATCTGAAAGCTGCTTTTTCGGATCGTTTGAAGTCGGCAATCAACTAAATTGCCTATCAACGCTTGAGGAGCCCGCTCACGCACTTCCCTTCCTCGCATTTTCTTCCTCTTTCCGTCATACATATGTCTTTTTCTTCTTTTTTTATTTATTGTCGGTATTGTCGCTATACTCATTTTTCTCAAAACGAAAGAATTTTTTTATGCTTTCATTCCCTTCTTTTTCTAGCTTATAATAATTGGTGACCATCAATACTACATGATTGTCAATTGTTGGTTTTATTAATCTTGGAATATTTTTATTAATTACAAGGCATAAATTATGCGTTGTAACGGAAGAGAAAGAGAAGGACCACGATTCACAGATAATTTTCATTTTTATCTTACTATAACTTTCCTTCCTTATAAGAATTATATAATTGTGAGTTATAAAATTGGGCATAATTATAAACAATTTGTACATTAACTTTAAATTTTATTTAAAGTTAATATTTTATTTCTTTTTAATATTATTTTAGATATTATTTTATTATTGGTATCCTTTCCAAGATTTTTTCGGAACTATATGTATATTATACGTAAAGAGGTAAAAATAAAATAATTAAACAGTTGAACAGTTAAATTAACATTGATAAAGCTGTTCTTTAATTAAGGAAATTAACTTTTCATATGAATGTTTAATAATGTTCTTAACATGGCGCTTTTTCAAAGTCCATAATGTTTACTTATCTACGTAATCTGTAAAACATCCATTTTACTGAGCACAATGCATAAAATGCAACAAGAATTTTAGATAAATTAGTAAAAGTGCATGATAAAGGAGTAAATCTATAATTTTCTCGTCCTACAAATTTGAGACTGAATTTTGATTAAAGCTCGATAAATCGTATAAATTATTATTAAAAACAAATTAAACGCTTAGCGTAACGGTAATAAGTTCTTATCCTGTGCTCTCGTCTTTAAGTCTACATAAGTTTTAAGACAAAAACGAGCGAACGGAGAACACCGAATAAATGCTGTGAGAGGAGGTGCCAGAGTGACACTTGAATGGAACGGCAGAACCTTTGTGCTCTATCTGGAATCTGACACCCGAAAATTGTTCTCAAAATTCGTTCTGCGCTGCGAAATCTCCGATGCTTAAAAATACATACGATTTTACATAACAAGATAATTTTGGATGCAATGAAATGATGCAGTAACACACGAAACTATAGTTTCACGTTTCCACATTTTATGCATGTTACCTAATTTTTTAAATCAGATTAATAAATATTAATAAATGAGAATAAGATATTTAACGTTTCGTTGTATATTAATACATATATGTTTCCATGATTTCAGTGTCAATGGTTAAAGTATCGATGTCATCGACGCAAGTTGAGAACAGTTCGGTAACGGACAGCTAGTTTTGTCGACGCTCTTTGTATTTTGGTGAGACATTGCAGACCTGCTTGACACTCAACTCATTATACTACTAATTATTCATAACGTTTGGGATTATTCTGATGAAAATAATCAATTCCCACCACCCATTTCTCTCTTTATTCCTTACAATATTATACAGATATGAAGATAAAGAAACGTTTCTTTACACACACATGCTAATTATTTGTTGTGTGCCGCAGAGGAAATAGTTTCAAGTTACAACGAATAATATATTGTAGCTGGACTTTTGATAAATGTGTGCTAAATGCATTTGGAAATTCATGCTTAATTCAATAGCAAATCAACATAGTTGGGTAAACAGTTGGGTTGGGTAATAAAAGTTTCTACAATACTTTGATCGAGTGATGGACATTCGAATATACTCAAATAGTGTGTTTGTAGTGTGCATTGAAAATGTAAGACGGTTATGCAGCTGCCCGACCGAATACCGTTTTCCCAAAAATTCCCCCAAATTCTTGGCACATACAATGTTGACGATGATGCGCGACAAAGGCGTGTGTCAATTTTCGGTAACTTGATCTTGAGTGGCTCTCTGTTAAGTGATAGCTATAAGTGGCAGTTAAGTGCTCGTTTCACGCTAGAACGACGATACGCCTATTAATTTACTTCAGTGTTCGTGAAAATAAAGGGTCATAAGTTCAATCTCGTTCACACGTAACGAATGATACACGGTACACATATCGACAAATAATATATCATGCAAGAACTCGTGGTAGTAAGATTTAACAAGGACATATCAAGTTTAGACTTTTCATAGAATAATTTGTATCATAGTAAAATTTGAAGATTATAAATTTTGAAGAAATAAAGGCTTTTGGGGAAAACAAGTGAAATAGATTTTTTTTTCTCTGTGCGTTCCAGCAAATAGAAATTTACTTATTCAATACGCGGGGTTGTGGGATTAAAATAAAATGATATAGTATAATAATAGGAGACACACAAAATTTTTTTACTGATGATTAGCGATACTCAATTTCATTATCGAGTATTTTTTTTGTTTTACAGGCGAAACAGTGACCGACACAGACGACACGGGCATAGGTAAATGTACTATGCTATTCTTCGGCATATTTTTGATTGGAATTTCCCTCGAAAACAAAAGCAGATTCGGATGCAGGTTAGTGCACTTAAATTCAAAATTCAAATTGAAAATTAGGACGAGACTTACCGTGAGGCGGGGTGTGTTGAGTCGGGCTATGTTGATGATGATTCGTAACAGCCGTACCGGGAAGTACGTGCTGCGCGTGTGCCGCGGGATGCAGGTTGACGCCGGGTGGCGAAGCCGGAAGTTGGCCTGATTGATGTACCTGATGGTGCGGTACATGGTGGGCTGGATGGGGATGGGGTGGCGGTAGAAAGGCGGCTGCCACGGCCGCCTGCGCGTTCAGATAGGCCATCCTCGAGGCCGTAAGATTGCCCAGATTCCCCAGATTTCCCAGATTCCCCAAATTGCCTAAATGATTTAGGCTGGGCATGTATTCCCATAACTTCGAATGATGAGGCGCAGCCGGGGCGTAGGAAACGGCCGAAACCCCGGCGGGCGGCGAGCCCTGTGGGGAGCCGCGATCGGTACCGCTCCGGTTTCCGGTACCGTCCAAACCCAACAGCTCCTGAATCGCGAAAGCCGACCGCTGCTGCTGCTGCGGCATCTTCGTGTCCTTTTTAACTCTGCGATCGCACTCAAACTCAGAGCGACATACTCGACATCGCGCGTATTTGCAACAACGAGCTGAGACTCCACTCGAGGCGGTGCTCTTCGACTACGCACTTGGACCACGGGACGGTAAAGACGGCTGTAGGCGAGTATTGAGCCGCGAACAGAGCCACCAACCAAGCGTGTCAGAGTGCATTCGGAATATAGTGAATATAGTGAATACTTATCTGTCGTCGTTTTAATTATTCGGCCACCAAGCGCGCGCGCGCGCGATTAGGTCTCCCGGATTAATCGTTGCTCCGTTCTCTTTCCCCTCGAAAGATTCTTTAGGAACTCCTCAATCGAAAAGAATTGTTCGTTGTTGTGTTATCCATTCCTTGGATATCCAGATAGTCCTTTCTAGATTTCTCAAATTTAAACATGCAGAAACCAACGGAAAACACTGCAAAATTTCTAATCCGAGAGTTACAAGACTAGTATCATTATCATTCTTCGTGTAGCTTTTCGCAAGAGCTTCTTGCCCCGGCATTAACAACGTAGCATTCTCAATCTCGTAGGCCTTGACATCGCTCTCCGCTTTCGGCGATTATTTCCATACGTGCGTGCTTTTTCAAAACCTTTACATCTTTGTCGTTGTAGGGCCGTTTAACGTTAGATTTACAATCACATTGTATGCGATTGCCATGAAATTCAGAATGCTGAAACATCTAGCGAACTTTAAATACCTTCTACACGTACATGTCTATGACAACTAAAATTTCATGATAAATATTTGCAGCGTATATTGGCGTGCTTCGCGTGACACGACGATTCTATTTATCTTCGTTGTAAAAAATGTGAAGGATGTGTCTCCAGCAAACAATCTTTCTTATTCAACCGTTGATAACCGTCGGCAAGATGGATGATACATCCATTTCTGTGTCAAACAAAAACGCCGAGTTCTCCCTACTTTGCTCAAATCACACAATCTATAATTTTTACTTGCTCTTCTACACTTGACTTCGATGGATTCGTTTTCGTTGTCGTCAGGTACAGATTGTGCCGTTTGTTATTTATTGCGACTGCACTGTTTCGTTGCGCGTACATGCGAATCTTCTCTGCGATGTAACTCGAAGCTGCGTCTCTCTCTCTCCTTTGGTATCAACACTAAACCACACACGCTGAAAATGTCGCGTCTTATCTCACTCGTGAAAGCACATACAAGCTTGAGCAACTTGGTCCATTCTCTCAGCAGGATCGTTGCTTTCTTCGAGAGAAGATTGATTCCAACAACATTCACAATCCCGGCAAAACTTGATGTCTCAGGTGTCCAATCAGAGAATGCAGAATGAGACTAAAACTAACGCACCTATAACGGAACCTGAGGATTGTCGATTTTGAGAAAACGACGTACGGGAAGTGCAGAATGATCGTGGGAAGTGATATCGTCCCAAGACTTGCAGCGGAACCGGCGCGGCGCGTATCAGCCTCCTCGACAGAATGCGTCGGCCGCGCGGTGTCCCGAATACATTTCTATTCTTCTGGGCGCTTCTCGTGCGCCTACATCCGCACAAAGATGTGGTCCACCACGTCGGCACGTGATATCGAAATCGTTGGGATTGATGAGATCAAGGTGAGAGTGTCTTTTCGAATCGAGTCACAGAATGATCCTCGAGTGAGTCACATTTATGTCGATGCGTTCGTCGAAAATTGCAACATTTCCTTCGGATGGCGCGTAGAGAACTCATTCAGTCAACGTCCGCGTGCGATTCGGTGAAGAATTGAGTGCGAAAGAAGTAGCGTGACGACGAAGACGGTGTGTAGGACGTGGAGAAATGGTCCCGGTGAGAGGAGAGCTTGCGTCGCCGCCGTCGTGGCGTTGGGCAACAACCGTGTCGTCGTCGCGGCGTTGGACAACTGAGCCGTCGACGAACGTGGGGTTGCTTGACGGGTGCGCGACGGGTACGGGTACGGGAAGAAGGGAAACCCCCGGAGGCGGCTGTACTAATACTACATGCACCCATACACGTGCACCCTTTACACGCGCGGAGGGTGGTGTTTGCCCCATCCGCGCGTACAACTCGTCAACTCCGCGCCTGGCCCCTCTCTCTCTTTCTCTCTCTACCTACCGTACCTCTCGATACCCACCGACTCGCTCCCCATCTCTCCCTCTTTTGCCCTCCGTTCTGCGACCCCTCGTAGACCCAGGCGACAAAGGCGCCTCCGCTACTTTATGCGTTGGCAGTGGCCGTCTCGTATCGCGGATTGGTCGGCTTTTTGAGACGGCCAGCCGAGTAGACATAGCCCTAGTTACCAACGAGAAGGTGGGGTCTAGCAATGTCGACGCCTCGACGTGGCTACGCCTACGGCGGAGCGGTTCACCATGGAGAAAAGAGGGACTTTTCGTGCTCAATCATGGATACTTGGAGAGCACGAGCGACGCTAGCTAGAGACAGACGTACGACGATACGTGAATCTGCAGGGACATGAACCTGGTACATGTCAAGTATAAAGAGTTTGTCTGTGACTTCTCTCACATTTTTCTCTTCAATCTTACTCGTTTATTCCATCATCATCATCATTATTATTATTATTATTATTATTATGCCAATATTTTTACAACAGCACATCTACGTGGAACATTAATTTATTGATTTTTTCCTGTTAGCGTATCATACGAAGCAGATCTCTGATTAAACTGTGAGGATGAAATCTTTGTAAGATCAATAACAGGTAACTCGGTAAATAGTACCTCTCCTCCATATTCGTTGGAACTACGTTGATGCTGACTCTGTGAGAATGAAAAATGCATCTGTCTATTCTGACTTTTCCGACACACGTATACCTAATGATGCCCCGAAAAAGATATGTCAAGTAGAATTCTTAATATAACGCGCATATCGCATCACACAGACAAATAATTTATTAATTTATTGATTATAGCGCAGGCCTGATAATGGTTAGATTTATTAGATTATGAATTCACGATGTAACGAAATTGTTTATTTAATTAATTGATAACATGAGCTGAAAATGATGTGGATCATATTGAATTCATTGTACTGCCATTATATCATAAGCTATCGGTATTTCCAGGTAATTATAAATGTACGCTCTCTCGTTTCTATTGTTAAATAATTCATCAATAATACTACAATTACGAATATCAAATGATTGTATATATTTCAATTTAAAGGCACTTTTCATATATGCGTAATGCATCAACTTCAGCACAACTCTTTGTTATGTAACTTTTTCAAATTTCAAAAATTACAATATATTACTTCACTTTATTTTAATAACGAATAATTTTTAAATTGTATATTTATGACTTGTAACTTTAACTTTTATGTCCAATATTTATTTGATTTTACAATACACATGTAATTAGACTTACCTTGTCTTTATTATATTTACATAATTTAATTTTAATCGAATTATTA
>VBVR01000728.1:18673-42381 GCA_011638315.1 Tetramorium parvispinum | reverse complement strand
CAGTATATATATATAACAGCACAATTGCAGTTTAAATGAAGAAAACAGCAAATGATAAGAATCAACAAAACTACAATAATTAAGTAATCCCACTAAGATTAGTGTCATCTGCAATATATAGGTATATAATCATAAAATGAGATTTTAAAGTATTTAAGATAATTATTTAGCAATTATGCAAGAAATATTAAAGAATGCAAATCAATTATTTATTACTCGTATATAAAAATAAAAAGATGAGCTTTGAAAATATAACGCGGTTAAGCAGTGCGTAAATTAACATTACAACAAAATCTTTAATTATTAATAAGATACATAATTATACATCGAACGCTTCGGTACTGCTTTGAACCATATTCAGCGATGCGGTAACAATTCACTAATAGTACAATGCATATTAGTTATCTTGGGAGTGCCAAAATATTGACTGATATTTCCCAATACAAAACCAATATTGTGCATAAATTAAATGCAAATGTACCACTAATGTTATTACATGTTATTTAATATTTATACATAATATTAGACTGACATTATTTCTCAATATTGCGCCAATATATTGTGCTATTAAAGTTAAAATTAAAATCTAACGTTCTTCAACGAGCATCAGACAAGTACTTTTAAATTAGATGGTCTCAGAATAATGTAATTTTCCTTGGAGAAATCCAAGTGAAATTTTATTAATAATCGTTTGGCAATATGATTAAAACAAAAATAACAGTCAGAACTTGAACAACAAAGAGAAAGTCACTCACTCAACTAACTCAGAGAACGAGAGAATAAAAATTGAAGACGTAAAATATATCGAAAAATAATACAATTTTTCAGCTTAAGTAATTTATACAATTGAGACAATGATGTAATCGTTTTACGTCTAGTAGATTTTTAAATGACAACTGACTTATCATGTGATTTTTATTTGTTACTTGTTTATTGCATTATCGAGAGTTCTTAGTTATATATCCATTTATTTGATATATATTTTTCTTTCGCATTATTCTCAATTACATTATCGAGAGTTCTTAGTTATATATCCATTTATTTGATATATATTTTTCTTTCGCATTATTCTCAATTACGTCATAGAATCTTATTATGAAAGAAATCTTATTATTTCGAGATTTAAACATATTTAGTTTTCAAACATTAATAAAAAGAGAAAAAATATATATGTCAAATACATAAAAAATTGTTATAACCATATACATTATTAAATAAAAACTTAACATCTCAAATATAGATACGAATTCAATTAACCAAGTTTTATTGACAATAAGACAAATTTAAATGTCAAATATTATTTTTCATACAACATATATTTAATTAATAAAATTTTATTTTATTTTTCTGCGACTTTTGTGATCTCAGGCAATTTTTAAGTCATAAAACGGACTTGAAATCAAAACAAAGCATCAATTATACGCAGTGAGAACAGTTACGTAAATGTTCATGCGGAACTGGTTAATTTAAAAAATAATTCAATTAGATCAAATTATGGAAATAGAGCAATAGACCAGGTGTGTATAAGTGTCATATCTTTCCTTCCCATAGAAAGACGACGCGGCGTTTTTCTATCGCCGAAGCCCTATTCAAGAAAATTCGAGGGAAAAATTGCGACACCGCACCGCATTTTCGTCCGATGCCACTTGCTACAGCTTTGATTTATAACATGTAGCGCGTATTACAGGAGGCGGAGGGGGAGCGCGCGTGGCGACAATACCTCTCGGAGCAAACCACCGAGCCGCTGCGCAAACGCGCGCCGTCGGCCGTCGGCAGCGCGTCTCTATAAATAGCGGCGGTGAAAGTTTCCGCGGACAGTACTTTGCGCGCGAGCGACTGGTGAATTTCGTATCGCTCGTTTATTACGAAAAACGAGAGCAATCTCGCGCGCCTTCTCTCGTGAGAAAGATTCTCTCTCATTTTCGCCAACGCGGCTCGATATCGTGACATCTCGTTTCGGCGAACGTCCAGGCGGTCGACCTTCCTCCACGGTCACTGGCGAAGTCATCGTCGTCAAGGCGAGCGAGCGAGCGAGGGAGTGAGAGAAAAAGAGAGAGAGAGAGAGAGAGAGAGAGAGAGAGAGAGAAGCGAGCGAAGCAGTAAGCGAAGGAGTAAGCGAGCCAGGATGCCGGCCGACATATCGCACACCAACTTCCTGCGGTACAACCAGTCGAGTCTGAAGAACTCGAACGTGGACTCCTGCTGGAACACCGAGAACATGAGCGGCTACATGACCTTGATCGGGCCGAACGGTCATCGGCAGCGGGTGCAGGTGAAGGTCTACCGCACCAGCGTGGAGCACTTCGCTGTCATCTACCCGCAGAAGAAGATCTGCCAGCCGCTCGGCGTGCTGAACCTGAGGAACACGACGGTCGAGCGTTACGAGGACGAGGGCTTCCTCGTGAGGCAGAAGGGCGGCGACCTGCCGATCGCCCTGACCTTCCTCATGGAGAAGAGGAGCGAGTTGGACTACTGGATGCTCGCGTTCACCGCTAGGACCAGCCCGCTGGTGCATCAGAGCAGCCTGCCGATCGTCGAGGAGGAGGAGATCTAAGGGAGATCTCCGTCGTATCGCAGTTATGCGTCGTGTCAGCCGTCGGCATGACGGACGGCCGAAAGCCAAATCGAGCGAGTCCGAGAAGGCGAGGATCGCGTTCGCGGTCCTACTTACCTTAACGAGGACTTCACGAGGCCTGCCCTCGGAAATTGCCCCCTCGAATACGAGGACTCTCTCGTAGGAGGGGCGAGAGAGAGACATCATCGCGTGCGAGTTCCAGCGAATTATCAAGTGTGCGACGCACCGGTGCATTTGTATTCTTCTCTTCCCCCAGAAAAGGTGCTCTTCCGGGCTTCTCGAGTGCGTGTAGACCTCGAGGAGAACCTAAGGCCTGAAAGATCAGATTCGAGAGGACCAGTCGGATCGGTCGGACGCGAGAAGCGATCGAGGGATCGCTCGGACTCTCGATCGTCACCGCACTCGCGCCGACGGCCGACGGTCACGTCGCGAGGCCATGTTGGCATTAAACCCTAGCAGAGAGCCAGCATCATCGATCGCAGCCAGCTGTGACCAATCGCGGCGTACGTTCCAACCGGAGCCGGAACGCTCCGTGGAGAAGTGGAGGAAGAGGAGAAGGAGGAGAAGGAAGAGAGAGGAAGGAGGAACGGACAGGGAGAAGGACGACGGAGGAGAGCAGATAGGAACAGGCGGCATTTTTCCTGCGGGACGACTGCCTACGCGTCGTCGTCATCACCGTCGACAGCACCGCGACCCGGCGTCGCTCGGGGAACAACCGTTAACTTCGACCTGGCAACCGCCATGTTCCCGATCCGCACCCGGCCGGCCGCAGCAGGACGCGGCGGCCTTTCCCGCGAAGCCTCGAGAGACGCGGTCTCCGGTGTCAGGGACCGCGAAGCCGGAGGGAGCGCCTTCGCTTCCTTTCGTTCGCGCTTCGCTTCCTCCGAGCGCCTTGACGTGAGAGGCCTCGGAGCACCCAATTATTATCTGCAACCGGATCGAGAGCCGCGGGCCCGGTTGAATGTCTAACGAGCGCCGGCCACGCTTCCTTTCCGCGCGCGTTCACGACCCCGTGGCGGTGCGGCGATTGTCCCTTTTTCCCGAACGGAAATAGCGACACCGTTTGTTATTGTCACGGTATTGTTTGTACGACGAAGGTATCATTGGTTTGCTTTTAAAAAGCAGCGTCGACTTGTTTGCTTTTATATTTTGATTTTAATTCGCATTTTAATGTATTCTCCTTCGTTGACGCGAAACGAATTCATTGTGATTCCTCGAAAGAGGAACGCGACCGTTATTTATATACATATTCCAAGCATGAACTCTTATTATTGACGAAAGAACTTTCCCTTTTTACGGTTATTTGATTGTTAAAAATATCGACAAATTTATTCATTTGATATGATTTAGATGCGAGAATCTTTTTTCGTGGAACATGATTTTAACACTAAACGTTTAGAATTCGAAGATCCACGTTTGGATTTGAAGAGCATAAGTTTTGAATTTACAAAAGCGCGGATAGGAACGACGTCTTAGCGGAACCGTTTCGTAAAGATAGCCGTTTGTAAAATCGATATAGCCTCTGCCGTCACCCGTCGTTGTGAGATAACTTTACGATTATCTGTGATATTACGTAGGCGATGACGCTGTCGTTGCGATAGGCATCAGCTATCCCATTAACGTAGAATAGCAAATCGTTCGCGAAGCCGCTGCGCATTCGCTCCAGGGATTTCTTTGTAAGCGCGAGTTACGCCAAACTTAAACGTACCGTAGCGAAGTAGAGTATAACGAGGTCTTTCGAAGAAGTCAGAGACGGAAGTCTGAATCACAAAAATTACATCCATTCTCTCGTTGCGTTCGGGTACGACATCGTTTACCCGATATCTCCCATGCAATCTCCGTACAATCGTAGATGCCGAGCGTGAATTTGAGGATGAAGAGTTCAGTGAGATTTCGCGTACGATTCATGTAAATAGTAGCTAGATGATGAGCTAGATGATTGCGAAATTGACAGCGTTACATAGAAGAGTCTCGACTTCCTTATATAATTTCCTACTAGGTTTACCCGTAGCCTACTCTAGATAATCTTTTGAACTTTTTATAAGAGCATAACCATTGAGCTACTTCCAAGTTCTTCCGTTTAGCCTGACTTCCCTGACTAGGATCCGTAGATAATATGCGTGAGACACGCAACAAACGATTTACATACACGTATATACATGTATATGTATATGAGAGATTACAACTCTGTATATAAAATATACTACGAGAGTAAATGTAGTCAATGTGTCTTCAGATTACTCTGTTTATTTTGCACACCTACTCTCTCCTCTCTTTATTTTTCTATGTAATATATACAATGTCTCTTCGAATATAAATAGCATTATAATGTTTTCTTCTACTCCTCTAGTGAAATCACATTTTCTTCTTTATTATCTACTTCAAGAATTTCTTATTCTACAGTGGCAACGTTGATAATTTGATAAAACTATTTTTAGTAGATTTATTATCAGACTTTACTAAATTCATATAATTCAAACAACTAAATGGTGTCATTAGCGACAGATATGAACTGTAACCGACAGTATCCAGTCGATCGTGACCATCATATGAAAGGCAAAAGAAAACCTTTCGGTCATTGTGCTACCGTGCACACCGGGCGATTCCTGTTCTAGAACCGGCTTGGTAACGTTACATTTCCGGCTTGCATTAAGCAGGTTTTATGAGCGCGGAAAATAAAAGAGATCACAATCTCGACGTTACTCGGTCTTACTTGAAGTTCGCCTTATCGCGTTGAAATAACCGCAAGAGCGAAAAATGAAAATGTTTTTCACGTTATTTACGAGTTCTAGCTGCTCCTATAAATAAGGCTTCGCCAACGATGCGCGGTACATACAACAAAAATATTTAGTCTTAAACCGATAAATATTTATCAAGCATTTCTATAAATGCACTTGACACATTGCATGCGATAGTTATGCAAGTATATAATCAAATTAGCCTAAAATCTTCATAATTTTTAACTGTTTTCATATTTCTAAGATTACATTATTTATGTTTTTATTATACATATTATATTGTATTATATTTCAGGATTTTTATTATATGTAAAAATGATTAATTTGATTTTTTTATTTATTTCATTTTCGTGGAACTGTATATTTTTTAATTTTTCTGTTGAGTATCCTTTTCAATTCGTAAAAGAATAAGTTTTTGTTTTTATTTCGTACCTCAGCCAATTGATACATCACACGATTACTATGTAAGATATGTATACATACATATATTACTTACTTTGACCGATCGATATTTGATTTCGCGTACGTTTCGTAGAAACATATCGCGTGCAAACACATGTGACATTTGATTTATTATTGTTGCCAAGCAAAGTCGCATGACTGAAAAACGTGCAATCATGTTGGAGCTTTTACTCGATTTCTTGTAAATAATAAACAACTATTTTTATTAATATCGATAAAAATCATTTTATGATATTATTTTTAGAAATGATATCTTAAGGCAATCACATCTGCTGAATCCTGCTCGTGCGTGTTTCTGAAGGGTGGCGAGTGTCTTCCCTTTATACAAGATGCCAACGGTTTCTGCGCATCTGCGTTGCTTTAGGATCGAAAGGTAAGGCTGCTATTATATCTCGTGCACCGAAATGTATACCACATTGCACCCTTCGGAGAAGTAAATCCATTGTGAGGGAATCTACGCTATTTAGGGGACTGCATTGACTAACAGGTCAACACAATAATAGTCAAAGGATCGTAAATTTTCACGATTTGATACATCCGGAAAATCTAGTTGATCGTTTTTCACGAATTTATTGAAAAAAATTTATACTGTCCAGAACTGTTTTAAATTTAAAGATAATATACAATTATTTCCTATTTACTACAAAGTATCTTCTTTTTATTGAATAAAGTTCTAGCTTTATAATATCATTTAAACTGGATTAATTTAATCATATATTATAATGTTGTATATGCATATAAATAGTTTCAAATAATTTTCGTGTATCATATTATTAACTTGGAAGATTTTCTGACTTACAATTTGATATTAATTGACGCCTACTGTCTTCATAGTCTAAAATTTTTACGCAGAGAAAGAACAGGAAGTGAGTGAGATCCTGAATATATTTCTCAGCTATCTAGAAAAGTGGTTCGTGCGAAGGTGGAATTGTATAATCGTGGGAAATCGTATTACAATGAGTTTGTAATGACGAAGAAAAATCTCCGAGATGAACAGCTTGATAGCGCGTCTCTTTTTGTCATGCAGATTTCTTCCGCGGGATCGAATATAAATCATATGAATCATAAATCAGGAGACGAAAATCGTAGTTGCGAATACGATTTGTTTGCGAAATAAAACATAATAAAAATTGCGGGTGATATATCTTTTTCACAGACGCATAGATTACACAGAACCTTCCGTGAAATCGACAAATACGAAGTTTTATGCTCGAGCAAATACGACTTGATGTATACAAAAGCGTATTCTTTGCAGATTGAACGCGATATATATTTCTAAGAAATGAGATAAGATAAAAAAAGTATCAAGGCGAAGATCATAAGAGTACAATTAAAAATAATATCGCGGAATAATTTTTTCAAGTTATATTTTCTAAATATTTTTTCTAATTAGTTTTTCAAGATTTTTATTTTTTTTCAAAGATGAAATACGAGTTTATTAAATAATTTTGGCTTACTTTTTACAAAGGATTGTTTTAATTCACTTGTGAAAAGATGGATGGAAAAATTCGATACAACTATAAAAATATTTATTATAGTTATATCGAGAAGAAACATTGAAAGGTTGCATCTGCATCTACTATCGCTTCATTCAATTATGCTTTCAGCATTTACCAGCCATTCGATAAATTAAATCACCTCCGCGTAATTCAGTTTGACGCGTAAATTGAAAAAGTTTTATAGAAGCTTTACTTTCCAAGAGTTGCGCCACACGAATCGTAACTTATAGTTAAGAAAATGACTCTATACTAGTGTGTAACACACCGCAGTTATATAAAATTTCTGTCTGATTATAGAGGACGAAGACAATTCGCACTTCCGGAAACCTTTGCTATGCAACAATTTCTCATAATGAAATGAAATACACCTGTCTTGTTTAATGAATCTTGCTGTAATTCTCAGTATAATTAAGTTCATAACTCACCTTCAGAGACATATATAGGAGAAAGACAAATGTTACGTCTCTGAATATATATTCCTCCACAGTCAAATAATTTCCAACAATTTACATGATAAGACATTTAAAGTAAGTTTATATTAAGTGAAAGACACACTACCAATCATCCTGTCAAATGCAAAATTATTCTTTTCTTTAACTTTTATAATGAAATAATAAGTAATATATATATTTTTCTTGCATAGTATATTATTTAAGAAACATTTCGATTGCCATTAAAAAATATCTCATTTTTCATTTAAATTAAGAAGGCTTTAGGTTTTTTAAGATTGTAAAAGTAAAAGGACGTTTTTCTTAATTTTTACATCATATTAAAAAATAGATATAAGATAGATTTAAGTTTTTTTTTTGAGGATTATAAAAAACGATGCAAAGTATTATGACGTGATATGAACGTGAAAGCTGCATTTTAAATTAATAAATCGTGAATTGTCAGTTTTCTGAATGTATAATCTTGAAAACCTTTTAACTGAGCAGGAACTATTTTATAATATACTCCATCACCTTTCACCTTTAGAACGCAATGTACTCGCACGCGCAATAGCGCCGTCCAAGCCGCTTTCCTTCACGTACATTTTAAATTTAATTATTTTCTATCGGCCACTACTAAAAGCACGGCTAATGCTTTTTCGCGTACGCAAATTGGCGGTGAAAATTTTCATCGACTGAAAAATGATAATGGAAGTAACTTTTAGTGTAGATAGATTATGCGATATGAAATATTCATGAGTATGAAAACATTTCGTTCCTTCAAATTATAATCATCTCTGCACATACGAGTAGAGGGCTTGAAAACATAAGAAATTAATATTACTAATCTCCATATATGTACATGAATAGAAATTTTACAAAATTTATTTTATGACGTCAAAGAGAAATTGATTATTTTTATACTTATAGAAATAACGGTTCTCACAATTAAAAACATATTAATGAATATAGACAATGAAGGAAGACAAAATGCATAATTATTTAGGTGAGAATCAATTCATCGCTGATCAGTGATTCACACAAAATATATCACCGTTCTGAAAAAAGAAATACGCTATAACATGCTTCTATAATTTGATATTAAAAAATAAATAAAAGTCAGTCTTTTTAATAATTTAATTTAATTTTGGTGATGAAAAATAATATCTCGAGGGAGATATAACTGGCGGTCTGTATTTTTCCAAAGAGAAAAATATATTTTCACACTAGCGCGCGCGCGATGTCGATTACCTCCGTTCTATGTTTGGAAATCTTCGTACATATTGACTATGCGAGCAACGGTCTTATCCGTTGCTTGCGCGTCAGAGATTCCAAGATAATATTGCAGAAAGGTGTGTTGTGATCTCACGGATCTCATATGTATGAATCGAGAGGTCGGGGATCTGTGACTCCTGTCTGGAAGAGATAGAGATAAGACGACGAACAACATGCATCGGACAATGGAAAACAACGGTGTTTGGATAACAACGGACTAGGTCAACCCATGAGACACCGATCGATCTTACGACTTGCAAAATATCATAACATTCCCAAATCAGGAATAGATTTGTCAAGAAAAAAAAAACTTGATGGGTTATTAATATCAAATTATAGAAGTGCATGTTATAGCGTATTTCTTTTTCAGAACGGTGATATATTTGTGTGAATCACTGACCAGCGATGTATTGATTCTCGCCTAAATAATTATGCATTTTGAATAGAAAAGCAAAAATATAATTAAATATTGAAAATAAAAATCTTATCGTAGTCTTTAAAATTGAAGCTTCTTTGAGATATTATTACACAAATATTAATGAAAATAAAAAAATATGGAAGAATAAATTCCTAAATAATTGTTATTCTTATTATTTAATTGATTACATGAATAACTGCGTCAGTTCATTTGATCTCTCATAGAAAGCTGAGAATCGTCGAGTATCGTGTTTTGCAATTGTTCAAAACGAGTTTTTATCATGAATATTGTGCAACGTATTGATAAAAATGGTCGCAGCTTTCAACGATGTTATATAATTGATGAATATAATAAAACATTCTCGTCAGATCGATGTAACCTATAAATTATTTATTGCTCGAAGCGTAACATCTGCCTAGAAATATAAAAATATATCTGCAATTATGGTGCAAAATTTTAAAAAGGTCAATGTGAAGTGTCTTGTTTCCATTATGTAGCGCCTTGGCAAAAGCAATAATGATTGATTTACTAATAATTACTAATTAATTTTTATTGTAATCTTTCTAAAACGCAAAATATTACATTAAAGAGTTAAATAAATTGCCTACACATTATTATATCTATTTGTGTAATTCAATAAAATATTAAATTACCATTATTTCTTCGATATTTATTTATTATCGATTATTTATTGTAAAAAAATAAACAAGATAAAAACTGTGTTTTTTTATAACGTACATAACGTTTGTAAAATAACATTCTTTCTATAATTTAGTAATAATTTTCTATGGAAAAAGTATTAAATTCGTCCTATTCATATTCTTCCTGACTTTTGGTCACGTATTACAGAGGTCTTAAATATTACATACATCTATATTCACAGAAGTCTCAAGTACCTCCAATATTCCATGAATACATTATTATCCGAAGAGTGTTTCCACTTATACGAAAAGCAATATCTGTCCTCTAGACGTCTAGACGTTGCATTTCACGTCATTGTTAATCGCGGACAAAGACGATTCGGCACAGCGAACTTCTTTTTCTCTCTTTCATCCACTTATTCCTGAAATGAATTCCTCATATATTAAATACAGTCGTATGTGGCCAGCTTAATTTAATTTTATACTAAACAAGATACAATAACGAAAGGTATAATGATATTTATATAGACCTTGCATAAAATAGCAACTTTATATTTGCGAAAGTACTTTAAAAATATTTCAAAATATTTCGAAATGTCACAAGCTCCTGCGAATGTCACGAGAGATTAATGCAGGCTTTTTGTATTCTCCTCTTGATGTATTCTGATCACCACATGTTACTCTTTAAGCAAGCGCTGCAATAAGACCAGCGCATAAGCACGGGAAGTATTTTTGGTGCTTAGTGACACGAATGGTGTACTCTTTATTTTTCCTCATCGGATTTACCGTGAGCTACCTTGGAAAGGGTAATGGAGTCATGACTCACTACTTAAAAACGAGTTTTCTTCGAACTACGTCGTAGCCCGTTCCATTCCAGGAAACTGATGTCGAGATGTCACGACGATCAGTGGGCGGATGGTCCATTGGGATATTCCAATCTTCTGGTTGTGCAATATTCTTGCTGTTTCAAAATTCGACCTCTTTCTTTCACTTCCGTCGTAATTTTAAAAAGTTTCTGACCTCTTTCTGTTTTAGTTGCATATCGATAATATTTCTTTTTTTAATAGTTTACTTTTGTAAAAAAATATAACTGTTATTTTTAAATTCTCACATTAATTGTAAGCATAGAAATTAAATGATTATTTCAATTATTTGTTTATATACATATACATATATGTATATAAAGGTATATATAGTATATTATATCCTATTCCTGCACTTCCATTTGTTCGATTTGTTTTCGTAGAAGCCGAAATTGTCGACCAACCGTGCTTCAAGTCACGGAGACTGGCTCATGAAAACCATTCATTCGAAACGAAGATAAAATGGTAACCATTGCCCAACGTGCTCTTGCCAAACACGACGACCGAGTTTCTTTGCACCAGTTTCCAGGCTTGCGCCAGGGTCCTCTTTCTAGGCTAAAGAAAGAATAATAGAGATCACGAGAACATTACCACGATTCTGCTAGCTTCGTGTAAACATAACAGATGGATATTCTAATTCCCAGAAAGAAAAATGGAGCGAATCATATTAGTATTAACTAAAGAAACTAAAAGATATTAAAAAATATCAAATACATTTGCGTACACATAGTGATAATAGCGCCATTTTCAAAATTATTCCTTCAATAGCTTACAAAAATTAAATTATAATAGTATAACGATCCACAAACGTGACTTAATAACTTTTATAAAAATCATTATATTAAAAAGAATTTTCTTACTATGTATATAACAAGATATTACATTTAATATTGTTAATTTTTAAATATATGAGAAAAATAAATACGAATCTGTGCAAATCACTATAGAGTAATTTTGATCAACGCGATTTTAAAGGCAAATTAATCTGTGTGAGAAAGACTGTTGAAATCAATATCAGAGATATTTCGTGAACGTCCTCGCCGACCTTAGGAGATTACGAGAGAGGATAGAGACCCTCCAGGTCGTTATAGCGACGAGCCAACGGCCCCGAAGAGACCG
This sequence comes from Tetramorium parvispinum, assembly GCA_011638315.1. NCBI lineage: Eukaryota > Metazoa > Arthropoda > Insecta > Hymenoptera > Formicidae > Tetramorium > Tetramorium parvispinum. The sequence goes on along the minus strand of VBVR01000728.1, from coordinate 30,363 downwards.
TCAAGGGGCGACAGCCTCATGCTTCTCCATCTCAATTAATTCCCAACTGATCTCCCCAGATTTCACGCTTCGAAGGAAGATCAAGAATCTGGACATCTGACCCAGTTCGCCCACGATATTATACACGTTACGATAACAAGCATGTGAATTATTTTTCTAAATATAGAATTCAAAACGTGGCTTAATTTCATTAAAAATAAAATTGTGTTGTCAATGATATCACTTGGTAAATATATATTTTCGTTTTTTTCATAGAATCAAATAGTTTTTAGATATACTACTTTAATTTGGCGACGATCAATTGACACATTTTTTTAGAGTAGAAATTAACGATGAAACGACTTTACATTAATCTGCAGTTTTAATTTATTTATTGTTAATTTAGAGTAAGCAATAAATAATACTGATAGATTATTGTTTTTATTTTGTCAAAGGAGTTTTCTTTAGAAACCAAAGTAACTAGAAAGAGAAAAAGCAATTAGAAGGGCTTCTTAAGTATAAATTATAAAACGATTGATGAGCGGAGTATCGTTTGAAATAAGCATTCCACGGCCAGAGGCAATTGTACATTGGACTTGTTTTCGAAAACGGGTAGACAAATCACCAGCGTGAACGGAGATAAAACCGATCATCTGGTTTTTCTTTCAGCGCTTGAAGAAACGCAATTAAAATTTAAAATGAAATGCAGAGGAAACTACTTTTGCAACGGGGATCTTTTTAAGCAAATATTGTTGTAACACTTCCAATTATTGCAAATGAAAACCCACTTGTTTCTTTATTAGTTCCAATTCAAAAATATGCATAATTATCGTTAATATTCTTTTTAATATTTACCATTATTTAATTATTCATTTAAAATCATTTTAATATTTGATGTTGCATATAAAATATATGCTTTAAAATTCCTCGAGACAATCTATATTTACCAAATTATCGTCAAGCGATTGATTACGATAATCGGAACAGATGTGTAAAAAATTCCAGACAATGAATCTTTTTAATCGCCATTGATATGCGATTCACGACGCGAAATTTTATTTCCCGCCCATCTCCGTTTAATGATCGAGCAATCGTAATTGAGTTTATGCATTTAGCCATATCTCTGTCGCGCGCATCGCTGATCCCGTGATAAGAAACGACAAAAATAACATGCATTCGGCGCTCCGAAGTCATATTTAGACACAGCAATTTTCAGCCAAGTCTTCTTTACCCCAATCGCGTGATCTTTATCTCGTGTTAATCTGTGCGATCGCAATCGCAGGACGCGATTATCGGTTGGTTGAAACTTTTACAACTTTTACAACAAAGGCGGCCCTAGACAAATTTTTCTCACCGTGATTCCACGTACCGTTGGAACCACGTGAGTCGCATTTCGCGCGCGAGACATTTCTCGGCTCTCCTTTCGAGAGAATTGCGGCGAGTCAACGCGACAAGCGTGATATCAAATGGGATGGGTGCACGCGATCGGAGCGGCAGGATTAATTAATTTGACACCGCAAACGAGTGACGTGTGAGTCACGAGGAAACTCGCGGTGGCCGGAACGATCCGGGTTTAATCAATCAATTAAAAGCACATATGTACATGACGCGATGGATCAACTCGGATAGTGATTAAACTATTTCAGATTTCTATAAGTTTTCCGTGCTTGAATATATCGAGAGACGCGGTAGCGCCTCCCGCCAAGTGTGATTTAACAAGCAAAAGTTCTTTTAAGAAACATGAAGTGATGTTTATAACAGACGGAGCCTAATATGTATTTCTCATAAACGTCTTATTTGACTTTCGAAAATAGACATAGCTCTAAACTGTACAATTGTAAAAGATTCTCTCGCAACCGTAGGTTCAGATTAATCATTCCGCTTGTTGCGAATCTCGCGGTTCTTACATAATGAGGTGCATTATTACGAAAGCCAGCGCGCAATGCTGTCTCGTGAATGCAATAAACTGCGATGATGAACCACCGTTTCGTAATATTGATTGGATTTCCGACAAAAAATAACACTACCGAGAAGACGGCTTGGGAGTTAGTAAACTCGTAAAGATATCCGAGATATTATCGAGCAGGTGCCCTAGTATAAACGCTCAATCTAATCGGCCAGCATTATTAGTGTACCTAGTAGAAGTATACAAGGTGCCCCGATTGCCTACAAATCTATCAGAGAAATTTATTTTTCTTTTACAAATATATCGCAAATTCAGCGACAGATTCACTGATGAATAGACGTGCAATAAGCTTGGATTACCTTGTGCATTGTCTGATATATACGCAATATCTGCTCGATGACGTAACGTATTTAATCATCAGGACAGACTGTAACTCGTGTGTGCGTACAAGTTCATGTGTACTCTCGTACAAGCTCGATGACGGCGTTTATTTGATTTTACTTGTGTAGTATCGATAAACAGTCCTCATAGGGGGGTCCGTCTGGTTCATCCGGGGTTAATTGGCTAAATGCTCCCCATGGATACGCGTAACCACTTGTGTCAGCCTTCTCTGCTATACGAGTCCGACATTCAGACAAATAGCACCTATTTTATTACTATGAGTCTGTGTTTTATGTTTTATGCCTTCCACGAGTCACAATTCGAATGTCTAATTGATCCTCGTTACGTAAGACCTTGCTCACGCTGAATTGAAGAATTTCACCCTTGTATTACGCGTCCCTTAAATTTAATTCATTTAATCTCGCTGGTGAGTAGCGATTGCGTAAGAATTTTGAAAAAAACGCATAAGTATGACGTAGCTCCCGATGGCACGGAACACCGTCGTTTGGAGCGACGTGCGACGGAATAGGTATTGAACAGTTCATATAGTATAGTTAACAGCCGTCGCGAGACAAAGACATTTATCAACGTCGACTCGTGACGCAATAACCGTGACGTAAACGCGAAAGACGAGCGCTCCGCGCTATATCGCGAACTGCATATGTGTCAAGCTGCTCTCGGAATCATTCGGTCTAATTTATTAACACGTCCAGTCACTAATGAGTCCCGTGCTGCGCGTGCTTCGGGTATATATGCACATTGCACGGGATGGGCACAGTCTGACGCACGTTATGTGAACGAAACCGTCATTCACCGGACAGTCCGCTGCTCGTTTCTCATACGTGATTCCGGTGTTGTGTTACTACGCACGATTGTAGTCTGGCAGTTTAATACGGTAGAATCGTTATACAAGCAATTGCGAATTTTTCCACTACGTTGTATGGAATTTTTACAGCAAACAATAATCTATATCTCTATACTCAAAAGCGAGAACATGATAAGACAGGTGTAAGACAGGTGTAAAATTCAATAGAATTTCATGGCATAAGTATGGAAATAAATTTTGTGCTTAAAACACAAAACTATAAAGAAAATAGAATAATTTTAGCAAATGTTAAATGTTTATAATATATTTAATCATTTTATATTATCATAAATTATAATATTATTATAAGTAACATTTATATAAAATGTTTATATTTCATAAAAAGCACGAAATTATTATATATTTTATCATTAAATACCTTAATAGGTTCATGGTTGTACGAGCGTCGCGTACGTTGACGCGAGCGTGACATTCATTAGAACATTTATATCAAGTCAACAAGATGATTAGCATCGAGTACAAGATTCAAATATCATATATGAGAATTGCATAATATCTTCTACGATAATGATACGTAAATTAAATTTTTCTTGCAATTATTCAGTTTCAAGATTTAATAATTTCAAATTTTTTTTTTTAGAAAAGATTTTAAAATTTCGTTTAGAAAATATTTATAATTTTATGTCTATATAGTTAAAAAGTTAGCCCAATTTCAATGCAAGGAAAACTTTGATAAAATACTTAATAATATAATCACTATATTTATCATGTGTTATAGATGTATGAATGATTTTTATTTAAATTTAAACTTGCTTTCACATCTTTGTTAAAACTCTTTTGTTTCTTTTTGAACGCATTATTCTGATACGATACTTCTGACTTCCGCCGTTGTTGTATGTAGCTCTTTGATAATTTCTTAATTAGCCAGTCATGTAGTCATGGCAAATTAGCGATTCGTTGGTACTAATATATAGGCATAACGTAGAATTTTTAGATATGTTTCCGGTATGTTTGCTCGTAAGTTAATTATACGCAGATTCACGAAGCGCCGTTAATGCTATCCTGATTATTATCGTCTCGCTTCGAGGGATTTCGTCAGACTTTCACTAGTAGAGAGGTAGTGAAGTAGAGTCGATCCAGCGAAGATTTGCCGTGCCAAAGCTTCACTGTCAAGGATGCCATTTATCGATGTCTTCGCAGAAGCATTTACACGTTTATATTCTTCGAGGAAGTCATGAATAATGTAGCACAGCTATAATGAAATCAATTATGCGTGTCAAGGTTTTCTTCAGAATTAGAGCATTTTCACAGATGTTTTACAATCTAAATTACTATTCATAAGATTCATCAGCAAGATTTATAAAAAAAAGATTCACAGAAAACGCAGAATTATGTAGAATATGAAAATGCAAAGTCCTCGGGGATATAAAATATTATATTTGACGCATGAATTCTTCGATCAATTTCTTTAGCTCAACATGAAATATGATGTTTTTGAAGTGTTAGAAATTATAAGTCGTGTAAATGTAAGAACTTTTAAGAAAAAAATACATGGTTGAGGTATAGTGGTTTTTTATATATTCTACATAATTTATTGATTCACTAGATTCACTATAATTATATATATAATATTCTATATAATTTATTGATTCATTAGATTCACTATTAAAATTGATAGTTTCCATTCTTGAGTTCTGAGATGTTAACGAGAAATAATTGTCCCTTTTGTCAAGAAGCTTTTAAAGTCGAGAAGCTCGCAAAGAAGTATCCTTATAACAGGGCATGATCACACCTCGACATGCAAGTTACCTCGAATGCTCTTTTTGCATCTTACTGCGCCTTGCTACCTTCTATCTTTAGAACTGAGCTGCCCCTTGATAATCAAGTTTTAGCTGCACGGTCGCCTCGATAATGACCGTGACATATGACGACGATCGATTATCGAATTAACGAAGTACGTAGGCGGCTATTCCGCCGTGTTTCATTTAAGGGAATATACTCGGAAGACAAAATTGTTACGACGCAATTTGTCCGGTAAACTGTCGGAATAGCGTACTACAACAATTACGTGCGATATGCTTCACATGATACATGTTTCACTCTTAATATTTAAAGCGCCAAAAGTTAAATCTGTAGTTAAATTAAATTACATTTTTCGTAATAAGATTTAGATAACATTATTTTATTATTTTGTACAATAAATTAAAATAATTCGATTAAAAATATTGAATTTAATATAAGTAAAAATCTATAGTATAGTTCAATATATAATAAACTGTTATTTATCTTTCTACTTTTATTATCTTCCTATTCGAGACATTCTTTGCGTACTTATTAAATTTCAAAGATGCAGTTTATTGAGAAATGCATAGTTGAATATTGCATGAATTCTGTAATAAATTTACAAAATTCGAAGATTATATGCTTAACTTAATAATGCAATAATGCAACGCGATTAATAAAAAGACCGTTTTAGCAAATAAATTTGTTGCTATAATACATATATTTTTATTTTATTATATTTTCTATTACGTAGCTGTTGCATAGATTAATGAATCACGACGAAATATTGAAATTAGTTACTCGCAAACATTCGAGCATTTAGTATTATAAAAGTTTCTTTATACCTATAATTTGATATTTAATATATGATTGAGGTCATTTATATTTTCACCATTTCATGCCAAAATAACAAAAAAGAAAAAAGATAATTGTAACCAATCTCTCCAATACTCATGTCATGAAAGGACGAAGAATACTGGCATTTAGAAATTGGTCCGACAAAGTGTCGCTTATATTAGTCTCATTTGACGTCCATGTGTCGAATATGGGCACACACGGATAACACTTTGAGACTGGAAGCAGAGGAAGAAAAGAAAATAACTCTTATTTTCTACAGGACTGGGATTTGAACTCAGGATTTCAGAATGGTAGACTGAATCTCTACCTGCATGGCTACTAGTATCGTAGTGAACGTAACTTCCGATATCTCTATATTTTCCACATCAATGAAATTTAAAGACAATTTATTTAAAATTTTATCTTATATTTAGCGCATTACATTGATAATTCTGTTTATAAAATTAGAGAATTTGTATAAATAAATAAAGAACGGGATAATTATCAAGATATGTGGAGAATAATTTATTTAATTTTCTATTTTTGTCTTAATACTATAAAGTAATTATAAAATTCTTGTGCAGCAAAATTAATATATAAAGAGGATAAATAAAATAATTAATTTCAGTTTTACATATATCTGTTCTTTGAATTATTATTTCTCAAGATCGACATTACACGTATAAACCGAGATATTTTGAAGTTCTATAAACACATATGTCATGTAATTTATTTATAGAAATATTTCAAATCATATTATTTTAGTTCTCAGATCATCAAAGATTTTGTTGAGTAAACAATAATCTTAACATATTCTTATAAAAAGAGATCCAATGGATTCTAATTTGGTAAACCAATCTAGTGATAGCCAATATTATTAGAACATATTTATAGCATGGATTTATGATTTTGCGTTTATAAGATAACAATTAGAGAAATAAGACTAAATAAATAAACTTGAAAATAAGATAGTTATATCTAAAAATGTTAAAAAGACGAAAAAACAGAGACGGTTGCAGGTTCTTTGAAGCGAGCGATAATCATTTAATATTAAATAAAAGAACGAAGTAAGCTGAAAGAGAAGGAAGCTTGATTTGTGGAATGTTTTTAATTTGCACATTGTTAATATCAAATTGCTTCCAACACGATATCCCGTACAAAGCGTTGTCGATGCAAACTTTCCGGACGGTTCTGCACACACAAGGCGAATTGTTTAGGTAACTATTTTGCGTCTGCAACTGCGCACGTTTACATTGAAAGTCCCGAGTTCTAGTGTGATAAGCGTAATACATGCGATAATTGCTTGAGATAAGATATTCTTTACATCATCACGCTTTATCGCGAAACTGACTCGTTGCCTTTCACCCATTTCGTTCGTAGGGTAAGGTCCACCGTTCGCCGTAACCGTCTCTGCCCTTCGGAGATGTGATTCGCGTCGTAGAAAATTGCGTTCGATGACGAGGTGAGGCACCGTGCTGACCTTTACATTCCCCTTTCCACTCGATTTAACAAAGCGGTTATCCGCATGCATACACGTACGCCGTAATGTAAGGGAGATGCCTTGCGTCATCGTCCGATAATCCGCCAGCCTCGCGGCATCCGGGAACGCGATTCGGGAGCTCCGAATGCACGCTCGTCTCGCAGGCGCTGCCATAAATCACACCTCAATCGAGCATTCGGTTTGACTTGTTGCGTGGTCGCAACATGTTAAACACGCGTTCCTTTCTAGATGTATTATTTAAGAGCTTAAGGGGGATAATAATCCATGTGTGCTAAGCCGCATCGACCCGCGTGAACTAAAAAAAAAAGATGAAGGCTGTAAATAATATTTCCGTGTCCCTGGCTTTCAATAAATCGTCCCAAAAGAAAATATAGCATCCATTAAAATTCTAAACTGCCATTTATTTGCGTTTTATTCTTTTAAAACGACTTCGGATGGACTTTGGATCTTCCTTCAAACACATACGTCTGCTATACTGAAAGAAAAATATGGTTACTTCTGGACCCAAACATAATTTTATAATATTTCTAACACGAAATATGATTAACTTAACTATATGTTAATTATCATATGTTTGGTTGCATTATTATGTTAACCATAATTATCATTAGAAATATTATAAAATTGTGGTTGAGTCCAAAAGTAACTATATTTTTTTTCAATGTATAATATTATTTTCAATGTATTATTTATATATTTAAAGATTTTCTATTTTATAAATGTGTGTGTAAAATTTTTATTTTCCTTCAACCGTACTCATTTCACGTTTAAATTTCGTCTTTCTCAATCGCATTTATTAACAATTTGCGCATGAAAAATACTTAATATTACAATATTTTTAATAAGCGTAACTTTTGAAGCTATTGTGCGTGCGTCGTTGCGTTCTCGAGCGACCTATCACGCGTACAGGCGACAGGCACATTCACGTAAATAGTGAGCGGAATGAACTGTGAGCGAAAGGCAAAGTTCTGTATACTTACGACGGGTAACCTTGCCGTGCCTAAAACGGATATTTATCGCTATTAATATCTCTAATATGCCTCAAGATATATGTATACTATTGCGCGTACGTATGTCGAAGTAACGAGTCTCTCGGGAGTCAAACTGATCAATTTCACATCTTGTTAAAATTTTTTCGTTTTAGTATCTTCATTTTATGTTTATTTCTACCAATGCAGATTAACTTTAATCTCGGTTTAACTTACTTTCTATCTTCTTTTAATCCTAAAAATTAGAAAAAAAAATGAAAAGTAAGTTAAACCGAGATTAAAGTTAATCTGCATTGATAGAAATGGATATTAGTGGCGTACAATTAATTTGTAGCTTCACTAAGTTTCTCCACTTTTTGGAAGGTCGATCAGTTTTCTGAGCGGTTCGCATAAACCGAGACTCCGAAAGACACGCGGCAGAGAGCGGGAGAAGATAAAGACATGGTGATGCGATCGTGCAGGATTCCGGCTCGCATTTCGCCCGCGAGATCTCCGAGTAACCCCGCCGAGTAGCGCCGCCAGAAAGTGAATCTTGCTGCACACTTGCTGCCTTCAACGCCGTTTATTCGGTACGTGGCTTAGGGACGCTTATGACGCATAGGTACAGGCGCGACGCAACTGGAGGATGAGCTCACGAAATGCCGCGGACCGCGACCGTCGCCGAAATAGGATTTTATGGCTGCCGCAGGTGCCGTCTATTCCAGTTCTAAGGCAAACGCGTCGCATCTATTACGGTCGACACCGCTACGTGTGAAGATGTACAGAGAATAAGGTGCATGTGGAATTCCACCGACAGCCTTCATCCACTTTCATCCTCGGCGAGCTCCGATCTTTCTCAGGGGATCGAGTTGCAATCTAATTGCGATCGGGAACAATTAATATTAATTTAACGTGGTTCAAATACAATGCAAGGGGAATATTTTCTCCTTGGCCTATGGAACTCAAACACTGTGACTTTTAATGGCATTATTTTAGCACGAGGACGCGAATGTATCTTCCATTACCATTAGAAAAGGAAAACTACCGAAGCTTACTGCTAGAGCGGTAAACATTTTCGCGCTTATGACTCCGCTTAGTTTTCAACTCTGTCCTTCATCCATTTTGTCATTGTGGTTCTATATTGTTATCTTCTTTCCGTTTATTCTTATTATTATTCGCGCGTTATCTCTCCGTCGCGACGGAATGGTTCTTGCAAAAGCACGTGACAAAAATTCAGCGACGAGCACCTCGGAAGTTATGTAAAATTCACACGCATGCTGCGAGCACGTTCGACGCACGTGATACGAAATGAGTAACGTGCTGCGCGCACGTGTGTATATTTAATCGTCCGACGCGATCACATACATTTCTAATATCTCGATAGTTTATTAGTCAACGGTCAACGGAGGAAATAGCGCCAGGAAATAGGCTCAATTTTGGCTAGCATAAGGATGGAAAAATACACACATTTCCTATTCGTTTATCATCTTGTCATCGCGGCCAGATGCGAAGATCGTTTTTCGCGCGCTCGTAACGTCGAGATCTCGACTCGTACGCCGAAATCGCAGCCTGGAGCAACGTGGAGCGAAATAAATGATGCGTCGTAATCGCGCCACTAATTGGAACGAGACTATCGCGAATTGTTTGCCGACAAGTGTGTTATCGCCGTACGTAGACCCGCGTGTTTTCCCAAGAGCCACGCTCAAGAGCGAGATGGTTCTGATGAGGACCGGCAAACACTCGACGTCGCGGTTTCCGAAAGACAGCCTTATGATTATTTGATAGCTGTTTAAAGGAAGGCGGACACTTTTTCAGTTTCATACCGCGACGCCCGTGCCGTAGTAAAGGAGCGTTTAACGTAATGTGACGAGGCAAGTCGAGAGCTGATTCATACTCGGTTTTAATTCGCATTGATCCACGCTGAAACGCATACAAAGTACGGGCGATATGATGCGATCGCGATGAGCTTGTACTGACTGTGAGTCAGAGACGTGAAATAATACAGTTTGTCACGTTGGGGGACTAAAAATAAAAGTTGATATCCTCTTTACCCACATAATGCGCAATAACCCTGCACCAGGCATTTTATAAAGAATCAAATAATTATTCACTACGCAATATGTATATATTTAATATTACAATACATATATTTCATATGGAATATATATTTTTTATAAATATATATTTAAAATAAACATTTGCAGAGATATACTTATAAATATATATATTTTTTTTTTCAAATCATATATTGGAACATTTAAAAAGTTTAATGCTTTTTCATGTATATTATATAAATTATTCGTTTCTTTTTATATAAACAGAGGTAAAGATAAGGATAAGATATATTAGAGTCGTCTCAATGAAACGTAGATAGTAATTTGAGTAAAGTAATTTAAGGCAGTATAAAAATTGTACACAAGTAAATATGTACACATACTGTTAGCATTATAGTGCTATATACCCTAACATTTAGACAGGTATCCCATTTTCAGAGACGTCACGTTCACAATGCAGCAATCCAAATCTATATTTCATGTGGCTCTTATATCATGTAATACGCTAAAAATTTTAAGCAGCGGCTCCTTTTTAAAGTGCGCATAAAAAATTGTTATCAAAAGATAATGCGCTATAATTATAATAAACAAGCTCATGCGCATACATATTTTATCTATTTCAGGCTGTATATCAGCGTTATCTAAAGTGTTTTCTTTTATAATTGATAGATTTATTCATTTCTTACAGCACGTGGACTACATTAAGATGCGTTTTTGTAGCAACAATGATTATGCGAAGCGTCGAGGATTATTCGTGCTCGGGACGTGCTCATTCACACGAGACACAGACATCAACTGCAGAAATTTATATAGGACAGATTGAAATCTTCGTAGCTGTGAGAACTGTTACAATTAGTCTCAGGAAAGTTCACTTCGATAAATGCAAGGCGTTACATCCGCAGCGCAACGCATTGAAACTTGAGTGTTACAGAAAGCCGTCTTGAGAAAGCTTATTAAAAATCAATAGAGATAATTAAGCATACTTACGCAGGTTCCTTTAATTACATTAAATTACATTGTCATGTGTAAGAACAGAAATTAACTTTGTAACATTTATTAATCATGTTGTTGTCATATATATATATATATATATATCACAAGTCAAACAAAACGGTAATATAATAACATTAGCGATGGGATTAAGTATCTTAAGTAGATTCGAACTACGCCAACATCTATTGACATAGTTTCGAACTTTCTATGATTCGATGACTTAGAGAAATAAAAGCACTACTTTCAAGTTTACTCGAACCTGGGCGAAATGAATTGGAATTCTTTAAAAATACTTCGAAAAGCAAGAATATTACTTTCAAGTAAACTCGAACTTGGATCATATGTGTTCAAATCTTTTATAGGTAATCTACTAAAAATTTCCTACGAATAAAAATATTTGTTTTAGAGCTACAATTATCTTAACATGTTATTTTTTTAATAATTACAGATATTAGATTATCAA